>JAADXE010000608.1:0-19833 GCA_023337545.1 Pythium coloratum | reverse complement strand
GCTCACCAGTCCACACGCGTCCAGCACGCGCTGGTACGCCTTCTCGTCGTACGCCTTGCCGAACAGGATGTTCTCGCGGATCGTCATGTTCTGGATCCACGTCTGCTGCGAGTAGTACGCCACACGGCCACGCACGAACACAGAGCCGCTGATCTTGTCCATCTCACCGAGCAGCGCCGAGCACAGCGACGACTTGCCGGCACCGACGGCACCGTGGATGACGACGAGGTCTCTCTTCTTGACGGAGATGTTGACGTCCTTGAGAAGTGGCTGCTCCTTGGTCCAACCGAAGGATCCGTTCTTGATATCCACGACGACATCCGCTGGGTACGCCGAGCCGTCGCGGTTGACGTTGTTCGTGTTGTACTCTTCAATTTCCAGGAACTCGGTCATTCGGTTGAGAGAGATCTTGGCCTGGATACACTTGGAGACGACGTCCGGCAAGTCGCGAAGCGGGTCACGAAGAGAGTTGAAAAGCGCCATCGCAGTGAAGACCTTGGCAGCCGTGAGCTGTTGGTTCATCACAAGTGAGTACACAGCGAACGATGTGATCGAGACAACGAGAGGCGATGCCCAGAGCGTGAAGATGCTGAAGGCGACGAGGTACATGTATCGCGAGATGGCTGACAACTCGTGGGCACGGAGATCGGAGATCTTATCCACGAACTTGGTTTCCCATGCGCTGAGCTTGACGATCTGGATGGAGCCGAAGACCTCTTTGATGGCCTTCATACGAGTGTCCTTGCGCTTCATGATGTCCTGGAACGCGCGTCCGCTGGCCTTGGCGATCACATAACCGACGAGCATGGACAAGCCGATGACGGAGAGACCAGCAAACGCAGCGAGGCCGATGACGTTGTACAGCATATACACGACGATCACGATCTGGATCGGCAGGATCCACACGCTGTTGAGTTGCATGGCGGCGAACAGGACGTTGTTGACGTCGGACGTGAACAGGTTGGCGATGTCGACCGACTTGGGGTCGTTCTTACTCTGCATGGAGCGGCGCATGGCCTTCTCGAAGAGCAGCGACTTCATGGACACGGTGAGCCGCATCGCAACAAGCTGCAGGTTGAAGCTGGTCTGCACGGACACGAACGCGTTCGCGAGTTTCGAGGCAAAGAACGCCGCCAGCCACAAGCCGAGGTTCCACAAATCGATGTCCACCGCAGCAAACGCGTCGATCACGTGGTGCAGCACGGCGGGCGCGAACACGCCGCACGCCATCGTGAACAGTGACGCCAGACCGCAGAGTGCGAACGGCAGTCCGTAGGCACGGAGAATGGCACGCGTCACAGATCCGCCGCTCGCATCGAACTGGGTTTTGAACTTGGCGTACGCGTCGGCCGTGCGGTTGCTGCCGTCCAGCTTCCAGAGATCTTCGAGGTTGAGCTGACGCTCGTTGCCGGCCTTCATCATGGGATCGGCGAAAGAGAAGAGCAGTCGCGAGAGCGTCGAGGCCTGCGCATACTCGTGTTTTTTTACCGGCTCGCTCGGGTCCTGCGGCAATGCGCCGTAGCCCTTGGTCTGCGGCTTCAGCAGCGCAGTCGACGCCATGATCTGCAGCTAATGCGGCGGTGTGCGAGTGCAGAAGCAGGAGATGGAGGGAGTGGCTGCACGGGACGACGGAGGCGGTCCGTCGTGGTGGCTGGTGGCTCTTTGACAACCAATAGATGACGCATCATTCCGCTGATGAGTGAGTGGGGGACACACACAACCGAAGAAGACGAACAGCTCAAACAGATGGGCGATGAGAGTGTGAGTATCGTTTTTGACAGGTGGAATCAGATGGATTGGCAATCAACAGAGTCAGGCGAAAAACCTGCGAAACTGCATTTTCAGAACAGATCACGAAATCAGTTTCTTCGCATCTTAGGCTGGCTTAGTTCCAAAATCCGGTGCAAGTTGAAGATGAGGTAGGTACAGAAGTGATGCTAGGCTAATTAAGGGTTAAGATCGCCTATTCTGTAGTATGGTGACGAAAGCCCAGCGTCTGGACCATCGCTCAACATCCTGCCGTATTTGTGATGATGATGAATGTGGAGACTATTGAGCGCAATTAATGTACCCTAATAGCTAGAGAGCTCCTCGGACGGCCTGCACACTGTCTACCTAATCCCGTACCTGTGTCCCGGCCTGGTACTGAAACTGCTTAATTCTCTTGGACAACTTGATTGACGGACTGGCAAAGCTCGAATGACACGGCAACTGGAACTGGAATCGCACCTGGAAACCTCGGACTGGACGCGAAAGGGACAAAGCCAATGGCGTCGGATGACACTGTGATGATCGGCCGCCCGGGAAAGGGGGGGTCGAGAGCGCGCTGGAAGCACGCCGTTAGCCAGGAGGCCAGTGCGACGCAGGGTGAACGACGACACGAGGACGGCGAGCACCATAACCACGCGGAGGTGACGCGCTGGGGGGCACGTCGGGGTGGCCGAGAGGCCTGATGCGACGGAGGACACAAGGACGCCACGGCGGGCGAAGACGCATCACGGCGAAGCGTGGAGGGACGCGCTGAAGGGCACGCCTGGGTGGCCGAGAGGCCGATGCGACGCACGATGAACGACGACACGAGGACGACGAGCACTATGGCAGCGCTGAGGTTACGCGCTGGAGGCACGCATGGAGGGCGGTCGAGGCAATCAGCTCAAGCGACGACGCTGGGGTTCACGCGGCCGTATTTGTGATGGAGACTCATGTTCACTGCTCAGACAAACCGATTCGGTTGATTCATCCAAGCCGAGGCTGCTCAATGTCTCACTTGCAGACAGTGCCCAGCGGCGCGCAAGAGCTAATCTCGTCGGTGTCCAAACTCTCTTCCCTGCATCCATCATGTCACCACCCTCAGCTATCTACTTCACAATACTGCACAGTATGCTCCACCTCGTCACTAAATTCGAGTCAACCCGACCATCGCGTGGACATTTCCGCAAAGTGAGCTCAAGTCAACACATCACCGGCAACTGTGATCCCAACGTGAGCTCCACAACCTCTGTGTGATGGGAAGTGATCACACTTGCCCGAAATGGACGGGTAATGTTGTCTCTTTGACTTGATTCCACTATGTGACGTTTGAGGTTGCTCGATGTCCTCATGATGAGCGTGGTCGTTGCCAAATGAGCTGAGGTATTACACATAGGGTAACAATGACGACTGGTTATTGAATACTAGCAGCACTTCCACAATGGTGACGAAGCCGTCTTTGGCGGTCATGTACATCGTCTGCTAGCTGCCGAGGTCTCTGCATTGCTCGATACGTCGTACACCATGTATTGAGGGAGAAGTGCAGTAGCCATCATAATGACATGCATGATATGTGCGAGATATGAGAGAAAAAAGGCGCAGACGATGCTGAAGCATTCTGACCGGGTGAGCGGAGTGCGTGCCAGCGGCTGAAAGTCATCTCCACCAGAGTCAAAACTTGCGTGATTTAGCCACAAGCCACATACATATTTATGTCTAATCGGAGTACAGTGTCAGTCTGTGATCTGATCTCATCACACTTGCCTGCATTGGGATATACATCGCACACAATGCGGATGACGGCCAACTTCAGGCGACACAGATTACACCTGTATCATCACACAGATCTTCAGCTCTCGGTTGGTTCAGCCACAACGCGCGCTTCCTATTACCGCTCAAACTGTCTGACAACCAGACCACAGAGCGAGGACAGTTGGCGTGCCATCCCTTGCAGCAGAACCGTCAGTCGCCAGGCACTCCACCGTACACACCGCTCCTCCTTCCTCCCTGTACTGTCGTAGTAGAGTATCCACTGATGGCAGCGAGACAGTGGCGAAGTGTCCGCCTGACAGACTTGTCTTCTTGTGGCATTTTCTCGAAAGCCAGAATTTGGGCTCATGATGCAAAGCCAGTCCAACTCAGCAGCAATATTGGCCAATCCAGAGCATTCTACCTTAATTACATCCAATCACCACTGAGTAACCTTCATCCTGGCCAGGTGTGCGGCCAGTCCAGTTGGTTGTGTTGATGGCGAACGGGTCTTGTGAAGAGCTCCTTTCCCCGTGGCCGTAAGCTTCGTTAAATGCTCTCTAGTTGCCCCCGTTCGGTCCTCGTTCCCCATTCTCCCAAGGGCGGAGGTTGACTGCGCTCCTGTTGCTCATTTTACTATTCGCCACCTCAAGCACAAACCATCAGCACTTTCCAGCCCGCCAGTCCGCCAGCCCACTATGAAAATCTCCACTCTCACCCTCACGGCAGCCAGCGTCGCCTCTCTTGGCCCCAGCGTGCTCGGCCACGCGTACATCGTCGAGCCGGCCGCCGTTTGGCTCAAGGGCTACCCGGACAACGGCTACAGTGCCGAAATCCCAACAGCCATTTGGGGTACGCCTGACTGGAGCAAGCTCGGCTACGGCCCGGAGGGTAACCTGAACTACCTCAAGGCCAACTTCCCGTCTGACGAGTACCCATCGCTCAAGGAGCTGTTCATGAAGAAGCAGAAAGTGCTGACGCAGTACAACGGCACGGCCGAGTGCGGATACACTCTCAAGGACGAGTCCAAGCGTGCGGAGCTGCCGTCCACTATCACGTACTCGGGTTTCACACACCCAGGTCCGTGTGAAGTGTGGTGCGACGATAACAAGCTGCTGTACGAGCTGGATTGTGCCAAGAAATACCCTGACATCCCGGCCAAGGTCCCGATTGACACGGCCAAGTGCAAGGGTGCGGACCGCCTCACGGTGTACTGGATGGGCGCGTTCACGGACCCTTGGCAGGTGTACATCGACTGCGTGTATCTCAAGGGCAGCACTGGTGGCGGTGCTGGTCCAGCTCCAGCTCCAGCGACGACCACTAAGGCTCCTGCGGCCGCGACGACTGCTCCAGCAGCGGATGACGCCGACTACGCCGACGAGACGGAGGCGCCGAAGCCAGCACCGGCTCCGGCCACCAGTGCACCAAAGGGCAACTGCAAGCGCACCCGCCGTAACTAGGCAGTTTACAGTGTGAGTGTCTCCCCGAGAATACAGTGTCATTTTGGTCGTTCATTGATCCGGAGCTCTTCAACGTCCAACATGGCTACATTATCATACCTCACAGAATTTTCCACCAGCTCTCGTAGAATTGCCGCGTCCTTTCGTGCGCCGTTACGCCGTCAACACTGCAGCACACCACCACCGTCTCACCATCCCTTCACCACCAAAGACGGTGACAGCTCAACCGCTTCAAGAATTGAGCGAGCCAACGACACAGGCGGCGAAGCGCATCGTCGTGGTCCGACCGTCAGCAAGATGCCAGTGATTGCGGTGTCTGGAGAGCCTGGCGTGTTTGTGGCGCCTGCGCTGCTCGAGCAGCTCGAGCGTGACAAGCGCTCGCTCAAATGGCAGCTTTCGCAGGCCACGAAGACAGCGGAGGCACGAGCAGCGCAGCTCGCGGCTTGTGAGGCCAAGGTCAAAGACCTGATGACGATCGTCGAGATGAACAAGACAGTCGCCGACCGCGCGGTCAAGCGCAACTACACTAAAGAGTGCGTGCTGCAGCGGCTCCACAAAGAACGTGTGCAGCTTCAGACGTACGTAGAGTCGCAGCAACAACGAGTGCTGTCGACGATGCAACGCCGACGTCTAGTCGATACAAAGCGAGTGGTGTTCCAGTCGTGGGCAAGTGAGACCGAGTCCAGACGTCTCAAGCGAGCAGCCATCAAACGGATAGTGCGGGTGCGAAGGCGGCAGTGGCTCCATGCAGGATGGCGACGATGGATACGAATAACGGGCGACTCAGCGGCTGCCGTGCATCCTCTTTCATACGTGACGAGTGAGAAAGACGCGAGTTCTTCCAAGCTGCCACGCCCCTCCGTGCGCTTCGCAGTACCAGCGTCTCCATCGGCATCGTTCAAGAGCGATTCGTCGTCGTCGTCGTCTTGGATAGAGCCAAAGGCCTACGGCTACGCGGCTGACTCACACAAGACCCTTAGCTTTGCGACGTGGAAAGCACAGTGGCTGGCTCGCAAGCGACGACACAAGACGGCGATCCACTTTGCGCGACTCATGCTTGCCAAACGTATTTTATCTGCGTGGAAACAAGCCATTCGTCGGCGGAATTGGCGCGAGGCGATGATCCACAGCGTGGTACAAAGGAGGAAGTATCGACTGTTCACAGTATGGCGCGCGTGGGCGAGGCTGAGGAGGAAAGTTCATCACGTACTCGCAAAGGTGGCCTCACGAACGGCGCGTCGCCTGCTGATGCGTGGATTCACGAGGCTTCGCATCAAGTGCCTGGAGAAATGCCTCGTGGATTGGACGGATGTGCTCAAAGACGCGCGCGAAGCCGTCGACGAAGAGCGGAAGATCTACGAACTGCACCAAAGCGAAGCCATGGACGAGCTACAACTCCAAGCGAGTAAACAAAACGAGAGACACAAGTTGTTTCTGGACTCGCAGCTCCACGCACTAGACAAAAAGAGACGGCTTGAGACTCTACGACGGTTTATGGCGAGATGGCAGCGCTGCGTGGCGTTTCGTGCGATGCAAGTGAGAGTCGCGACTCAGTTCCGACGATTCCGTGGGCTCCGAAGCCTCCTGCGTCGAGTGTTCTCTGGCTGGAGACAGGTAGCCAAACGCCAGCGTGTGATCAAGAAATGCGTGCGCACGTTCCATCAGCAAGCTGCCAAATCGCTGCTAACGCGTGTTTTCCGAGCATTTTTACGTGAGACCAAGCTACTGGCGAGTCGAAAGCGATCTCTTCGACGACTTTGCGGGAAGAAACGCCGATTTGCAAAAGCTTACGCGCTGTGGAAATGGCGCGCTGCAGTGTCCGTGGCGAACGAGCAGGCGATGGCGGACATCCAGCAGCGTGAGCTCACACATCGCCTTGAGATCCGCGAGATTTCATGGCACAGTGAGACGCAACGCATGAGACGTGTGGCGTATCGGTATCAGCTACAGTGTGCGTTGAGCATGGGCGACGCCAAGCGCGAAAAGTGCGTGCGAAGGGTGTGGAGCGCCTGGGAAATGCGTGTGGAGAGCTGTCGGCTGAGGAAAATGGCGTTGAGGCGGCTGCTGAAGCGAAAGGCGATACGATATTTGACATTGGCATTGTCCACATGGTTCGACAAGTCGGAGCAGCACGCGTATGTTGCAGCAAAGCTGCGTGAAATGACTTCTCGTCGTCGAAAACGAACCGTGAGCTTCGTATTCCTTGCGTGGCGAGGCGCTTGTCAACGTCAGCTAGTGGAGACCACTCGACAAAGTCTCCAGTACTTCACACTGATGCTGTTGCGCAAACGCACCGACCAGCAACGCGCTCGCAATGTGGCGCTGCGCTTGATACTGAAGCTCCACTTCCGATTGCATTGGCAACGTCCGGCGTTTGACAAGTGGCGTCGAAAATCCGAGTTTGCGAGGTTATTTGCCGCTCGCCAACGAGAGAAGAAGCAGGAGCTCATGCAGAGGCTGTGGAGGCGATGGACGGTACGAGTGGCCTGTCGGAATCGATTCAAACGGCTTCAGTACGAGAAGATTGCAGTGCAAGTAGAGAAGCAGCGTGCGTGGATATTGGCCAAGTCCGTGTGGGTAGCGTGGAAGGCAGTGGCGCACCGCAGACGCACGACAACAGCGAGCTGCTCGATGCTTTTTAGTGTACGGCAGCGATCTGAGAAGATACAGCTCATTCAGCGGGTCTGGAAGGCGTGGACGCGGCATCACAGTCATGAAAACCGCAAACGGTCAGCGCTCCGACGACTGCTACTGCGGATCCAACGGCGTCCTGTCGTCGACGCATGGCGACAGTGGGCCGCTGTGGCGGGTTCTCACCAGGCGCTTCACACTGGCAGTGTGCTGGCGAGACGCAAGCTACAATCCACGCTGCGACAGCATCAGGCGACGCGATATTTGCGTTCAATTCTTCATAATTGGTGCCGACAGACACGGGAAGCCAAGCGCCAGCGTCTCCTACTCAAGCGATGGATCGATCAGCGTCGCCAGGTGACAATGAGACTGTGTCTTGGCCAGTGGAAGTACGACTTTAACGGTCGCATGCGGCTGCGTCGTGGGCTGTTGCGGCTGCTGGTCGAAAACAAACGCAAAACGACCGTCCGTTGGTCGCTAAACACGTGGCAGCGCGAGTGCATCACGCAGTCTCTGCTTCACAAAGACCAAGCCGCACTCAGTCGCCAAGCCAAAGACCAGGAACGAGCCATCGCGAGGTTACGAAAGGCGTGGATGTCGCGAGATCTGCGTGCGTGCTTTTCGGCGTGGCAGACGTACTCCCAGCAGCGTCAAAACCAGCGTCGGGCACTACAGAAGCTGTCCAGCACGCTGATTACTGGTAAAACGCGACTCGCGTGGACGAAATGGGCTCGATTTACGCAGATCGTGGAGACTTTGCATCGCCTGGACGCGACGACACAGCGTGGATTACTACGCCTGGCGTGGACGCGGATACATGATGCCGTGCGGGTCAGTCATGCTCAAGAAGATGCAACCCAAAGGCTCATTCCGGTGGTGACGAAGGCTCTACTACGCAATACATGGACTCAGTGGAAGCGGTGCGACCGTGCGCAGCTATCCGCTCTGTTGGCGAAGATGCAGACGTCCTCGTCGTGGGTGCTGGAGTCGTTTATGGAGCGCGTGGGTCACCGCCAGTTCGCACGAGTGCTACTTCTGCGAGTGTTCAGTCAGTGGAAAGCCCAAGCGCAGTACCAGCACAGTCTTCGGCAGCGTGTGGTCGAGACGCTCGCCAAGCAGGACGCCCAAGGTGTGAGGAGGTGCTTCCACGCGTGGGCGTCGTTTCTATCAACAAAGAACCAGCTCCACACCCTGCTGAGTCGAATCGTTTCGCGACAGACGTCGGGATTCTCACGCCACGGCTTCGCCAAGTGGAAGGCGTTCGCTGTGACCGTCAGTCTCGAGACGAAGCTGCTGCAGACTCAGCAAGCGCTACAGCAGCACCGCGAGGCACTGGCCCGTCATGTGGCGTTGGCGATGTTCACAAGCTGGCAGAAGCCCACACTGAGTGCCGTGTTGCGTGGATGGAGATTGATAGTGGAGAGAAAACATCAACTCGTGGATCACGCAGTTTCACGGTGCAAGGCAAGACAACTACGGGCAGTGTGGCGAGCCTGGCGGTTGGAAATCAGCCGCCAATCCAACATCAAACACACACTGACGAAGCTGCTGGTGAAAACGCAACGACGTACTGTGATGGACGCGTGGCGAGTTTGGCTGGCGTGGCTGTGGCGAGCTGAGACCGTGACAAACGCGCTCGACCGGTTGGCTTACAGTCTCAGATGTCGACTACTGAGATCCGCGTGGCGGTCTCTAAGAGAACACCAGGATGTGGTGACGCGTCGCCAGTCCATGATGGTCGTCGTGTCGGCACAGAGTCAGCTCAAGCGCCAGAAAGATCTCCACAAGCTACGCACCGTCACGTTCGCACTGCAGCATCGAGACAAGAAGACGGTGCGGCAGCTCTTCGGTCAATGGCGAAGCTATTGCCAGGCGAGGCACCAGCGTCAGGTCATGAAGGCGTCAGTCACGCGTCGATACCAGCGGCGTGCGGCTCGTGCGGTAATGCGTGGGTGGCGACGCGTCGTAAAGCAGCGCCAAAGGGTCGAGAAGTGGAAAGAAACCGTGTGTCAACCTCGTGTGTTGAGACGAATTTGGCGCTGCTGGATGGAAAAAATCAGCAAGAAGCATAGCGCGACGCTACTCGTATGGGAGCTGCTCGAAACGAGGCGCGTGGACGCACTGTTGAATGCCTGGAGAAGCTGGAAGAGTGTGGTCGAGATGGAAGCCAGGGCTCAGGAAACACGAGAGGCTGCGAAATGGAGACGCGCGTCGATGGCTCAGCAGACCCACGTGAGCTCACTGGAGACCAAGACGGAGCTGCTGCTGCTCGAGTCAGTTGAACTCAAGCGAACGATGCAAACGCAACGCCAGCGCTGTATGGATGCGTTTCTGAGGCGTGTGAGTGCAATTGTGGACGCTGTGTGGGCCAGGAAGACTCGACGCGCATGGAGTTTATGGATGGGTGTGTTGGAGCGAAGCAGAGTTGCCCAGTGGCTCGGGAATAAGCTCGCAATGACGAAGACACGAGAAGCATTTGTACGATGGAAGCACGACACCCAACAGGGCAAGTGGACACAGCACGAGAGCGTGGTGATGGACAAGATGGCCGTGATTCTAAGCGGATCGTCCGCTTTAATGTCCAAGAAGACCGCTTGGCGACAGTGGCGAGCGTACACGACACACCGCAAGCAGGAGCGGATCATGGAGACCTTGAGTCGGCGAATGAGAGACCGTGCCGTGAAAAACAGCGTGTTCAGCAGCTGGAAGGCGACAGTACGTGCGCTCCACAGGCGAAATGATCACGTCGATCTACTCGTGAGGCAACGGCAGCTTCAAGTGGCTCGGCAGTCTCTGCTGACGTGGTGGCGGTGGCTCGAGTACGTCAAGTCGAAGCGTGAAGGCGTGCTGATGCTGCTTCGAATCGACCGCGCGATCTCTCATCGGTGTCTGATGCAGTTCTGGCTCAAGTGGAGGACCCACACAGCGGAGACCACGATCGTGATGGCCAAGACCAAGGTCGTCTTGATGGAACTGGAGGAGATGGAGCGAGAAGCCAAGGTCAATGCTGAAGTGAAGACGATGCGGGTGTTCACAGCGTGGCGAGAGACTACACGCCAGCAAAAGCTGCGTGCCCATGCGATAGCAACGCAGCTACAGTCTCAGCAAACGAACGAGACCGCTAGACGAGTGCTGAGAGCATGGCGCGATGCCATAACCAAGCAAGCTGCTATACAGGCGCGCAAGTTGCAGCCAGTGCTGTGTATTCGTTCTCCATTCCGCACGGGCTTGAAGAAGCCGACCAGCAAGCAACAAACAAAACCTACGGGACTCTGTAGTTTCGAAGAGTTCACACGGCAGCGTCAAAGCATGAGCTGCTGGCGTGTGCAGCTCATGAAGCGCGTAAAGCAGAAGCGGGTACGTCGTCTGCTTGGCGTCGTGTGGCTCGTGCGGTGTCTCAAACGCCACCACCAGCAGCAGCTACGTCGTGCCTTTTGGCGGTGGTTCGCCAAGATCCAGGGAATTTCGTCTGCACTCCACGTCATCGACTTCCAATCGTCTCTTCCCTGGCGTCGACCTCAGGTCAACTACGCCAGTAGCATGCTGCTGCTCGTACTGGAAGAGATGGATTTAGCCAGACAGATCCACCACAATGAACGGACTCTGCACGCATGGCGAGTCGTGGACGCGATCGTCAAGTCTCAGCTGCGCCAGGCAATTCGGCGCGGCTTCGACAAGTGGCGGTGGGGTAGCCCCACAGTCAAGCGGCTTGTTCAAGGGTCTCGCAGGGTACCCGCTGGCTACGCAGTCCCAAACACCACCGCTAGTGCGATGGCTGCCAAAGCGCGAGCGTGTGTTGGTCGCCTGGCTCGTGTGCTGTTGTTTCGAGGATTTACAGCGTGGAAGCATCAGTACATCCAGTTAGCCATTCAGCAAGCCCAGGCAGAGCAGAACGCACTGCTCCAGGCACTCGCGCACACGAGTGCGCACCGTCAGACAATGGATGCTCAGGATCGGCTCCGCTAGATAAAACGGCGCTGCGTGTCTGGGGAATTGAACGTGGACGACCCGTCTCCTAAGGCCGTACGGCACAGCAATTGCCCAGCTCGTTCGAACTTCAGAGGAGTGCAGTAATGTAGCGTGCATTAGCTTGTGGCGGCCTGGGGCACCGGCGCTCTTGCATAGGAGCGGCTTTCATGACTAAAATTCAACGAAACCTTCAGTTTGCGGGCAGCTTTTGCGGAATTCCTTCCACTGACTGGTGAACGGCACGCGGTGCCCGTCCGTCGTCTCCATGTTCATCGGAAGACACAGAACTCTTGCCTGCCAGGACCGCCTCTTGAACTGAGAATCGCAGCGACGGAGCTTGGTCGGACATGAACATCCTGAGACTGACGTGATACAAGAGACGTCCACACTGTCTGGTGGTCGGGAGCTCATGCCGGCACGCGCTTCCCTCGGCTCCTTCAAGGAATAGAAGACGGGAGAAGCGAGATTCCATGGCCATGGTGTCTCATATCGTGGAATTCGATTCCACGACAGTTAATCCGAACACCACGGAGCTGAACTCCAAAACGCGTTGGCTCGTACAGTGACCAGACGTCGACGCCTTGCTGGCTTCCGACAGAGACATCCGTTGATATCCGTCCGCCGAGAAGCGACTCACTCCAGCAAGACACGAGCATCTCGTCGGAAGACGCCAGATGCCACGACGGCATCGTCGGTACTGAACACGGCGGCGAAGTCTTGAAGCACCCACCACCGTCGTCTGGTGGTGCATTCGCCGATAGTAAAAGCTGGTCGGTCCAGTAAAGCACCCAACGATCGCCTCTCCACTTGGTGGCGCCACGTGCTTCAACTGGGCCACAAAAAGGCGCTGAACCCACGTAACTGGGTCCCCATTGTGCGGGTGTGCGGCCTTTCTCGTTCTTTAAGCCAATCAAATCACTTTTTATCACCAAGTAGCCAATCAGAGAACAGCTGACCATCATTCTGCCAACTCAGCCTGGCATGCACTGTCGCGTAGAGTAGCTCTTGTCGCAGACCACCAGACTCACGAAATTTACTGCCCGCCGGTGGTGTTGGACCGAGCACTGGATTCTCTGCACGGCCTTCTCTGTAGATTGGTGATGACGCTGCGTCAAAGCAATCCAGTAGCCGCTGCCGGCTTCTCCTCTCATTCCCCAGTTTGCTTCGTGCCTGCGAACTCCACAACATCACCACTACCAACCTCCTCCAACTGAAAATGATCGGTGCCAAGTCCCTCGTGCTGTGCGCGCTCGCTGCCACCGCTGTGTCCGCCCAGTCGTACACCTACAAGTTCGACCCAACTGACGCCGCCGGTGTCAAGGGCCAGATCAAGGTCCAGTACGCTTACGCCGGCAGCAGCAAGGCCACCATCTCGGCTGATCTGGACTTCTCCAAGGTGGATCTGAGCGAGATCACCAAGTTCGACGGCAACTGCACGGCCGACATCATCGAGTACAAGTGGCACATCCACGTCAAGTGGCCGTCGTCGAACAAGTCGTCGGACAAGCTGGGCCAGTGCTCGAAGGCGCTCACGGGCAACCACTACGACCCGACGAAGGCGTGTGGTCCGAACTCGGAGTTCGCGGAGACGGCCGAGTGTATCCCGAAAATCCCGAGCTACGCGTGTAACGCGGGCAACTATACGAAGGACTTTAACGTGTGCGAGAAGGGCGACTTGAGCGGCAAGTTCGGCGGCTTCAAGCTGGACGAGAAGAAGAAGGTGAAGGGCTCGTGGGTGGACGAGCACTACCCATTGGCGAGCGAGAACACGCCGCAGTGGAACATGATCCTCCACGGCGTGTGCGGCAAGGCGACGCCGCGAATTGCCTGCGCTCTTGGCAAGATGGAGAAGGCGCAGTGCTAAGCGCACCCTTTTGAAGTGACCAGCCGTCAGCGAAGGCGAGAGAAGCCGTCACAGAAACAACTCGAATGCGGCCTGATAGAGGCCGTCATGTCCACCAGAAAATATATGAATTCGTGCCACTTAACTCTAATATCCGCATGTATCTCGAATCTGCCCAGCGATGTTGGGTTCCATTTTCGTTTGCCTTGCGTCAGTATGGAAGGAATGTCACTAAACTGAGATGTAGTCAGGGTGCACTATTGAGAGTGCGTCTACATGTCACTCGACCGAGGTTCCTTTCGCGTTTCCTTGGCGCCGGTTACGGTGTAACCCTCCGGGCCACCAGCAGCGTCGGGCCACTCGACTGGACCCGTTCGTCCGACCAGCCTCGCGTCCACAGCATCGCATCTCAGTAGATTCGGCTGACGCCTCTCCACCGCACACTTGCCATTACACCACGACATTGATACCATGGTGCTCGCGTCCTTCCTGACTACGCGCAGCGTGCTGCGCGCCTCGCTGCGTACCCGCTGCATGAGCACGTACAAGCCCGACATGGAGGCCATCAAGAAGCTGCGCGCCGCGTCCGAGGCGCCGCTCAAGGACGTCAAGAACGCGCTCGTGGCCACGAACGGCGACTTCCCAGCCGCGTTCGAGTGGCTCCGCAAGAAGGGCATCGCCACGGCCAGCGCCAAGGCCGGCCGCACCACGGCGCAGGGCCTCGTGGGCATCCATGTCACGGACAAGGCCGCCGCTATGGTCGAGATCAACAGCGAGACCGACTTCGTCGCGATGAACGACAAGTTCCAGGAGCTCGTGGCGCAGGTCGCCAAGTCGCTTGCCGAGTCCAGCACTGTCGGCGGTGCGCTTACGACCGAGCTGGAAGGTGAGACCTTCGGCCAGCTCTCGGTCGCTGGTGAGACCGTCGCTGATAAGGTGCCGGAGCTTGTGGGCAAGGTCGGCGAGAACGTGGTCGCGCGTCGCGCTGTCAAGTTCGAGGTCGCCGAGGGCACCATTTGCAGCTACCTGCACAACCAGGCCGCCAACGGCCTTGGCCGTGCCGGTGCGCTGGTTGCGCTGCAGTTCCCATCGTCCACGGCCACGCCAGAGCAGGCGGAGGAGGTGGAGCTGCTCGGTAAGCGCTTGGCCATGCACATCGTGGTGGCCAAGCCAAAGTACCTCTCAAGAGAGTTCGTGCCAGAGGCGATCGTCGAGAAGGAGCGTGCGTTCCTGGCCGAGCAGGTCAAGGACTCGGGCAAGCCTGCCAACATCGTGGCGAAGATGACCGAGGGCCGCCTCACCAAGTTCTTCAGCGAGTTCACGTTGCTGGAGCAGGACCACCTCATCGAGGAGGGCAACCCGAAGGTCGGCGCCTTCGTTGAGGCCGCCGCCAAGAAGATTGGCGTGGACGTCAAGGTCGCGGCGTACCAGCGCTTCGAGATCGGCGAGGTCGACGAGGAGGAGGCCTCGGCTTAGAGCAGACATAAACAAACACCCGAATGATAATCAGAAACCCTCGTAGTATTGTACACACAATTGACCGAGTTTTTATCATCTTGCAGCAGCAGCGGCGGTACTTGAGCAGCACTCTTGCCCTCAGTAGACTCAAGCACAAGGGTTGGTTTCATGGGAAGTGGGTATGTTACCATCCGATTTGTATTGTTGGTTTTCGATAGGTATTACTTAGTACATGAACACTGGGTTTGCGACGGTGATGACGCGCTTCTCTTTTTCCAACGATTCGCGGATCGGCTTTGGCACGCCAAAGATGCCCAAG
This sequence comes from Pythium coloratum, assembly GCA_023337545.1. Taxonomy (NCBI): domain Eukaryota; phylum Oomycota; class Peronosporomycetes; order Pythiales; family Pythiaceae; genus Pythium; species Pythium coloratum. Next base: position 4,655 of record JAADXE010000608.1, on the reverse strand, counting down.
TGGCTCACGCCGTCGTAGAACTTGAGCTGCTTAGGGATGCGTGCCTGCACGAGCGCATCGGTCTCGTCAATTGGGCGCTGGACGATCGCCTTCTTGGCGGCGGCGGCGTCCTCGATGTTGGTGGCCATGGTGTACGCCCACATGCAGCCGAACGACGGGATGTCGACCGTGTACGGCACGACGGTGTTGAAGGCGGTCTTGAGCGTGCTGTAGATGGCCGAGAAGCACTCGTCCCAGTTATACAGCGCACCTGGGCCCGACTGCGTCACGATGTAGCCACCCTTGTTGAGCTTGGTCACGGCGTACTTGTAGAACTCCTCCGTGTACAGCACGTAGCCTGGACCGGCCTCAATTGGGTCGGCAATGTCCATGATGATCACGTCGAAGTTGCCCTCGTACTCCTTGAGGAAGGCGTGCGCGTCCGTGTAGTGCACTTCCAGACGTGGGTCCTCGAAGCAGCCCTCCGACCACTCTGGCAGCTCCTTGCGGCACAAGTTGCACACGTCCTCGTCGATGTCGACCATGACGACCTTCTCCACCGACGAGTGTTTGAGCACCTCACGCGCGGTCGCAAACTCGCCACCGCCGCCGATGTACACGGTCTTCGGGTTCGGGTGGGCAATGAGCGCCGGGTGCACCAGCGACTCGTGGTACACAGCCTCGTCGCTCTTGGCCGACTGGGTCTTGCCGTCCAGCACGAGCGTCTTGCCGAACGCCGTGGTCTCGATGATCTGCATGGTCTGGAACTTGGACTGCGCCTCGAACATGACGCGCTTGAGCGTGGACGAGATGTACAGGTCCTCGGTCAGCGCCTCCTTGTACCAGAACGAACGCTCCATTGGCGCGAGCGCTGGTGGGGCTGGTGGGGCCGACATTGTGATGGCGAGTGAGTTGGTGGGTATGAGCGAGTGATTGATGCACACAAGCCACGGCTGATGCAAGAGTGTGGAAGGCTGAGCGCAGCAACCAAGCGGGTGGGTGGCCGCGCCCGCCCAGTCCAGTCCAGCCCAGCCAAACGCAACAGCCTGCCTGCCTGAGCCCCGAGACAGGCAGCTCACGAGACCATCACTCCTGCAGATGGATCGCCATGTACCGTCGCCGCCAGTAATTATGAGTCCGCCAGGACGTCAAGCGGCAGCCAATAGTTTCCGTGGAACGTCTGTGACGTGTGGTGCAGAGTAGTGGACTGGCTCGAAAAAGTACGATTCATGACCCAAAGATAAATTGGAGAGTACCAAAACTAAGATAAACTTGAATCCAGTATGATCCCTAGTTTGGGTTATTCGAATACTTGCATCGAAGCACGAGACTTCAACATCGATTGGTTGCGAGACGTCGTGGAAGAACTCAGCGAAATTTCTTCAGTGTACACGCTTCATGTGGCCCGCTTACGGAAGCTGAAGCGACTGTGTGCTTGCGTCTACACTGGCGGCGTCAGGGAGAAGAGACTGCACGGCCACCAGCGGGTCCTTGCGGTGCTTGACCAGGTCGCTTGCGATCTTCGCAAACTCCTTGCGACCGAGCATCATGTAAGCCACACGCAGCAACTGCACGGACTCTTTCTACAAAATTACGCGAGTCAACAACATGGTCAGAATAGTGTCTGCCAACGTAGAGAAGAAGCAGCAAACGACGTTTGATCGAACCTGAAGGGTGGTGCCAACAGTGAAGAGGTCGAGTCCGAGCAACAACCCAGTGCCGAAGTCGCACTCGTCGTTGGCAATCGTGGCGCGCGTGATGAGATTCGTGAGTTTCTTTCTTGCTGCTGTGTCACCCGACTGAATTTGTGTCAACAGATCACGGAGTGCCTCGCCGAAGACGGGAAGCTCACGGTATCCGCTGTCCCGCTTGGCATCGAAAGGAACGACGATCCCAAGACCGTGCAGCGACGACGCAAGTGACTCACTCGCTCGTTGGCTTCTCACTGCGCTTGGAGTCTTCGTCGAGCGCTGAAGAAGGTACTCGTTGATGAGTTGGAGCTGTTCGGTCACGGCAGGGTCTTTCTTCGTCTTGCGCGCTTCCAAACGGTCACTAAGAACTGAGAACAAACTCAACGCGACTGGCTCAAAGCTGCACAAGCTCGCGTCTGGTGAATATACAACGAACGCTGGAGTCTGGCCTGGACGATCTCGATGCAGTCCCCAGTGCGCGCCTGTCTTGGACGTGACGTCTTCTGCGACTGTGACAACTTCAGGCGGGTCGAGGAAGAACCGCCCATGCAAGTGCATCGGCTTCGCGACGGTCACACTCTTGCCGGCTCTGCCAAGCAAGTCGAATGGCCCAGTCAGACGGATTCCTGCAGTCTCCACGAAAGCGTCTACAATGGATCAACTCTTAAGTTAGACAATCCACCCAAACTCTACCATCTTTGTACAGTCTGTGGCTCCTTACCCTGGGGTGACTCAGGCGATAAATGCAGTGCCAATTCGAACACATCATATAGATCTACCGGCTTCTCTAGGTAAAACTGTGTCTTCATCACAGCGTCCCACTCCGTACGCTTGGTCGACGTCAGGCTTTGCTGCACCCAGTCGGGAGAGTCGGCATGGGCACTGGGACTCGTCTTCGCCTCCACCTTCTCTGGGACGTCGCGACGCGCGCGCTTCGCCTGTGGCTTTGCCAGCACCACTGCGTCACCTCCCTGTGCATTGGCGTCAGCTCCGTCGCTTTCACGACCGCGAACACGCGCTGATCGTCGCGTGCTCATCGCTTGGTGTCTTGTGATTGATCAATTGGGTTGACCGTTCAGAGCAAAGTTGGCGGGAAAGTTTCCCATGTCATTATGCCGCCGATTTTGTGACTATGCGAACCTAAGCAAGAGTAACCTTCGTAACCCTATCTTATTTCGGTACAAATGATATTCCCTTGTTTCAATGCATTACACTTCAACACCATCAATACCCTGACGTGACGTTCTTAAACAGCTCATGGCGCATCTACCATCTCCGCCTTGATGGTCACGAGACGCGCTTTCTTGTGGGGCGGAGATTCCACTCGTTCGGTCGGCGAATCGATAGACGGCCGAGTAGGCGCGTACGAGTTGGGGAGAGGAATAAAAACGTGGCGCTCCCGTCGCCAATCGTCCTCGTCGTCGGTCTCTTCTGGTGTGTGGAGTACCAATGACGTTGATACTTCCGACTCGGTCACCTCTGGGTCGGTCGCTTTGTTCACTACCTCAGGCTCCGCGAGTGAGTGAGGCGTCTGCGCTGGTGTGGACGGAACAGACGGCGTCGCAGTGCCGTTCGGCATCTCACCCAGCAGGCCAGGCAGACGCGTCTCGCTCACGAACGAGCGAGCGACTGGGATGGCAATCGCCAAGCGCTCTTCTTCGGGAAGCGCCTTCCACAGCCCACCAAAAAACGTGTGCTCGTAATCGTAGATCAACACCACGACTCGCTCTAGTTGCGACTGGATGAAATCCCCACGCGTTCGCCCTGGATCCGGATTGTCTTCGCTCGGGTCTATTGGGTAGAAATTAGCATTAGAGGAGGCGTGCTATGCAATGAATATAATCAGAAAGAACTCACTAGCATGTCTGCGATGCGGTCGCGTCGGCGCTCCTGGAGCTCGGAGATTCGTCGTCCGTCTCGCTTGATGACCCAGATCTTCACGACCCAGACTTCGTGGATTTGCTCCACGCGCTGTAGCGCGTCCGCACACCAGAGGTATGGGTCGTGGTCGACGCCCAGCACTTGGATAGAGTAGAGCTCATCACCTGCGATATTTGATCATTAGTCAGTGGGACTAGTGTTGAATTTAGTAGCCCAAACTGTCCTACATCGTGCGATGCCGACGCGATCAGCTGGAGAGAGACGATCGACGAAAGCGCTCCGTCCATTGGCTCTGACAGCCGTTCTTGCCTCCAAACCGAAGCTGGGCTCGCCAAACAGCTTGATCAGGAGGAGCTGCAGTCAACAGTGAGTTCAGTTTATAGCATCGGAGCCGTTCCGCAATCAACGTACCGCTTTGGATCCTGTCACGAACGCAGGTCGAGACATCTCTGATAACTTTCTTCAGTGACGAGTTGAGGACCTGGGAGAGAGAGTTGATAGCTTCCGACTAAGGTCACACCGATCAATTCAACGGGTGGATCAAAGTTCCCTTCAACTTGAAGTCTCACCCTTTTAGTAGCCTCCAGATCTGTGTGAATCCATCCGCGAAGACGCTCTACGCGCACAGCATCCCCACCAATGTCAACTGGCCCTACTCGGCTCCGACGCTATCCTACCCAGCCTCATCGTACTCATCCAGCAGCACCAGCCTTCACATGCCCTCACATAATCAACTCAACGGCAACAAGAGCTACAATAGCACGTCTCCAAGTACTTCGAAGTACGGTGAGTAGGCCTCCGCTACGCTCGGTTAGTACGCATAAAAGTACACTAACCCACACTTCAGAATTGCTTCAGTTCAGGCTTCCCAACGTAGATGCGACCACTCTCCGGTACACTTCTCACTTGAAACGCTCGCACTTCTCGAGTAACTGGTGTCGTATCCCGCCCAGCGGCTCAAAAGCTCCAACAATCCAACTGGCGTCTTCGTCTTGCGAGCGATCCCAAAAGTCCACCAAGACCGCGGCAAACTCGTCACTCGCACTCACGAGCAGCTCCTGCCACTCTACTGGGAACACGGACGCCATCTCAACCTGCAAACCT
>JAADXE010000607.1:0-19917 GCA_023337545.1 Pythium coloratum | reverse complement strand
TTGGTCTTTTTTCAAAGATTGATTCGCACGACCCCACTCGACTCGCGCTTGGTGCTTGGTGCTGCTACGCCACTGGTTGCTGGCTGCCGACTTTGGGGATCGTGTTTCGAGCTTGCGACTGCCGCGCCTACTGCTACTGCTTCTGCCACTGCTTCTGCCACCAGTTCACTATCCATCGAAGTACCCACCACGACTGGTGATTGATCCTCCTCTCCCAAGACTGCCGACGTTCACACGCGCTTTTCCAAAGCACAGCGCACCCAGTCGTCAGCTTTACGACCCACGACCTCGATGTCTTCCATCCTCAAATCCTTGCGAAGCCGAAGCCGCTCCACTGTGAGTGCACACTTGTATTTCATTCAGAAAAAGAGAAAACTCGAGAAAAAAATACTACTACGAAGTACATACTACGAAGTACACGTTTTCATGGTAGCAATCAGGATGCAGCCTCATTGCCTTCTCCATTGCTTCATTTACCAGCTCAACACATCAAGTCGAGCCTGTCCGGAAAGGCAGGCAACACGGTGGTTGTTTGTGTCTCTTCAAGATCGCACGACAGGATACGGGACCTTCCTGCAACCGTCGCGCAACATTCTATGCGACTCAGCGATGCGAATCTGAGTCGGAGTGAGAATTCTCAGAAATTTCGCTGAAATTTTCGTGAGATTGGAAACCTCGATTCAATTCTGAATCGCGTGCTGAAAAGCTCATTCATTCACCAAGTCACACATGGCAACCGCACCGCCAACCTCAAGGTCTCACTGTGATTATTGTCCCGACGAGCCCGTCGAGCGTGTTGCTGCCGTCGCTGTGGCGCCTACAGAGACACAGAGGCCATGCTGCGCAACGTGCTGATCATGGCTGCGAGCGGCATCGTGCTTTTCTCGAAAGAATACGCGAATCCCATCGCGCAGGTACGCGTTTCCTGGCTGAAAAGGTCGTGAACGTGATGACAACTAATCGATTAAACCCGATGAACGCTGTCCTTCCTAATAGCCGCGACTCGTGGGTTCGCTCGTCACCGCGATGCTCGAGTTCTCCGCCAAGACCACGGGCACGCCTGTTTCGTACATTGAGCTCTCCACTGGTACGTTCACGCCCATTGTACAAGTGCCGACGCCTGTTCTATTTTTTAACGTCTGGATATCCTTTTCCTCAGTGGCCGTGACCATCGTGTCGAACGACGTCCATAAAGTCTTCTGCGCGCTGTTCCACGACACGGCGGACGGCTCGTCGTTCAGCGCGTTCATTGCGCGTGAGATCCTTGAGGGTTTCATCGGCGAGTACGGCGCCGAGCTGGGCGCCGTGGGCCACAACCTGCGCGACTTCCACCGCTTCCAGTACCGGATACAGAACATCGTGCGCGACTCGGCCAGGCCGCTGCTGCGGAAGCGTACGTTGTCTATTGGAAGGCGGTGCTTTAGTAGTGTGTAGTGTGGGTCTCTAATGCGTTTGTTCGGCTGGATTCCAGTGCAAAAGCAGCGTGGGATTTTGAAGGCGGTGTTTGTCTTTGACGACACGGTGCACTATTCGACCGTCGAGGTGGACCACATCGGCGTCGTCGCGAACCTGCAGGCGCTCGTGAACACTGCGTGCGATATGAGTACGTGCATCACTTGCGTATTAAGCCTTTTGCATGTAAAAGTTGGCTGAGCTGGTGTTGGGCATTGTGCAGTGGCGTTCACGGCGGAAGGCGTCAACTCGATCACGATCCAGAGCAGTCGTGCGACGTGCACGGAGGTCCACTCGGTCGGCGGCTCGAGCGCGTTCATCGTGACCTACAAGAAGAGTAACCAGTCCACCAAGAACCTCACGTCCATACGCGAGTGCGTGCAAATGCTGCGAAGCGGTGCGTCATTTTGTATTCAATTCCATAGCAGCTCTTCCAGGCGGCAGATAACTAACTATCCATTGATGGCCTCCTCACAGTATGCAATCTGGTCCGCAACCTCCACCAGATCGCTAGATAACATGCTGCGTGGCTCTCGCCTGCTATCGTCGTCGTCGTGTTAGCATCCAACTGGAATGAGTGTCGTCTATTTAATTCGATGCAGCATGTCGGCTTCAACTCATGATGCTTTTGCGGGCTTCTCGTGTTGGTTTCTCTCGAGTACTCGCCGCAGGAAGAAGGAGACTGTTACGAACTGCAGGCGCAGGCAAAGCACGAGGCGTTGGTGGATCATCGCTGCGTGCGGGGCTGACAATCTCCCCATTGAGCTCCCCATTTTGGTGTGGATGTCGTCACACACGCGTCCGTAAATGGACGCGCATCGGTCTTAAACTCAAGAACCCAACGCCACCATGCTCTGCCTATGAGCCGCAATGCAACATCCATCAGAAATCCTTCCTGATGCATCTCATGAAGCCTCTTTCTTCGCTGTCGGCGCCGCATGTCGAGAGCTTAAGACAACCGCTGCAAGAACCTTCTGCGGGCTCTCGGCTCAGACGCCATCACATACAATACATAGATACACAAGATGATACAGAACGTACGCTACGCTTCCATTAGCCGTTAGCGTTCTGCGTGTGTGGCTATTCATAGCCAGCCGTCACCATACCGTACACGCGCGCATCCGCATGACGCCAGACATGTCGACGGTGCCATTTCGGATTTCTCCACTGGCTGGACTGACCTCGTCGATGACAAGCTCATTGCGTATTTTCAGCCAATGAAATGCACTCGATGTGGATAAATGCGATGATGATTGGCTGAAAAACGGCTGAGACACACAATTCTGTCGGCTGGACTCAGACCGCACCCTTATCACAGAGGTCCTCTACTGCAACGTCAGTGACTCACTCTCGACGGCGTCCATCGGAGACTCTCGCCGACGTCAGCAGCTACTTTGCGCGACTACCGCTACTGCTCAACCAGCCACGAATAGAGACGAGAATGCATCGCCAGGGCGTGCGCCATTGCGTGCAGAGCGGCGTCGCGGCGTCGGCGCGACGATCTGCGCTTGTCACGAAGAGCTACGCCACGTCCAGTACCACGACCACCGCCAGTACCAGTGCGAATGTGCTGTACGGTGTGTACAAGCAGCGCGTGAACGACGGTCTGATCACGTACGACCCCGTGCAGGTGCGGTCCGTGCGTCATCTCGACTCGCTGTACGACCAGATCCTCCAGTACGGCGGGCCCAAGCCCCACGTCGCGCAGGAGGCAGTGACGCGCCCTGAAGCCCGACGCAAGACTGGCTCCATGCAGCCGTGGTGGAAGCAGTTGATGCCCGCGACGCCCAAGAAGGTGGTCGCGACCAAGACCGTGATCGACGCCAGCGTGCCCAAGGGACTGTATCTGTACGGCGGCGTGGGCTGCGGCAAGACGTACGTCATGGACATGTTCTACGACAACCTGCCTGTCGAGAAGAAGCTGCGCGTGCATTTCCACAAGTTCATGCTGGATATCCACAAGAAGATGCACCAGTTGCGTCAGGAAGGCCACCACGAAGACCCGATCCCGTTCATCGCCGACGATCTGCTGGAGAACAGTTGGCTGCTTTGCTTCGACGAGTTCCAGGTCACAGACGTGGCCGACGCGCTGATCCTGCGGCGCCTCTTTTCGGCGTTGCTCGAGCGTGGTTTCGTCATGGTCGCGACCTCCAACCGCCCACCGTCGGAACTGTACAAGAACGGCATCCAGCGCGATCTGTTCCTGCCGTTTATCGATCTGCTCAACGAGCGGTGCGAGGTCGTGTCGCTGCTGGACTCGGAGACCGACTACCGCATGATCAAGGGCGCCGTCCACGCCGACAACGTGTACCTGTCGCCGCTGGACGCCCACGCGCACGCGGTGTTCAACTACGAGTTCCAGAAGCACTGCAAGGTGCGTTGCTCTGATTCGATGCCTTTGCACGATTTGATGATTAACAGTGTGGATTTGTGGTTGGTTTTTGTAGGGTGAAAAGGTGGAGGAGACCTCGCTCGTGACGCAGGGCCGCCAGGTGCACGTGCCCAAGGCCGCCGTGAATGCCAGCGTGTGCCAGTTCTCGTTCAAGGAGCTGTGTGAGAAGCCACTGGGCGCCGCCGACTACCTGGTCATCGCCGATGCGTTTTCCGTGGTGTTTGTGCGCGACATCCCCAAGCTGCGAATCGAGCAGATCAACGCCATGCGCCGCTTCATCACGTTTGTCGACTGCATGTACGACAAGGGCGTGCGGGTGAGTCGGCGTTTGAAATTGATCGTTTCCTCTACAGGACAAGGTCTCACACTATGACTCGTGTTTGTTTGTGTAGCTGCACTGCTTGGCGGACGCACCAGCCGAGACGCTGTACGAAGTGGACGCGAACGCCAAGGGCAACTTCGATGAGGCGTTTGCCTTCGACCGCACGGTGTCGCGTCTGCTGGAAATGGGCAGCGAGGCGTACCTCAAGGCCCACGCCGAGGCCAACACGGAGACCCCGGAGCTGTATCTGGAGGCTACGGACGCGCCGTCCAAGAAGAGCGACCAGCAGGATGCTGACGCGCAGGCGGTGTGAACTCAACGCAGGTGCTCATGAAGATAATAGACGATTCATTCCAATACACTGTTAATGCTGCTCACACTGCTCTTATTGCATCCAACAAACGTCAGCGCCTTAGTGGGCGGGCTTCGCCTTGCGCAAACGGCCTTCCATCTTTGGTGGGTGCGCCAGTGGCTTCTGACAGCGGCGGTACTCTCCTTCCTCGCTCTCGTCCTCGGTCTCAGCTCGAGCAGCCTCCATGTTCGTGGGGACGGCGTCCAGTCGCATGGCTTCCACTCCACTGCTCGCTTCGACGACGTCGTGGTTGAACAGCTTGCCTTCCGAATGGACGGCCACTGCGACGCCAGCACACAGCACAAGGCCGACGACCACCAGCGCCATGCGGCGACGCAGCGACGAAGACGCAGGCGTGTTGTTGTCCGTGGCAGGCGCTTCGCTCGACGGCAGGATCGGCGTCTGGTCTTCCGGGATCGCCATGTTGGATCTTGTCGTTCGAGCGGATCTAGGATTCTCAAGAAGTGGATCTTGTCGGGGATGCGACGGTTGGCTGGCTTTCGAAATGGATCTTGAGAGGTCGCGTGGTCATGTTGATGCAGCATTTTGTTTATTTCCATCCAATCATTGTCTCCATATACACGAACCGACTCACACGCACGCTACGGACCGTCCAGTTCAACGTATTGCTTACAGGGTGCCGCTCAGTACGACCTGGATGGTCAGGAAGACCATGAATGCTAGCGACGTGGCTGAGACCGTGGACGGCAGTGACTTGGTGTCTTCAAGCGACTCGGGCAGCAGCTCGTAGATGGCGACGTACGCCATGGCGCCGCCTGCGAAGCCAAGACCGGCGGGGAGAATAGGAAGCGACTACAGATGCATATAAATGTGATGTGTGAGCCTCTCAATAACTTCAAAAGAACTGGAAACCAGCCAGCCAGTCAGTCGTACCTGCTCGACGAACATGAACGATGGCACTGCGAAGATGGGCTGTGGGATGCTGGACAGGATACACCAGAGCGTCGCGAAGAACACGCTGAGTCCACGCGGCACGAGCGCCAGGCTGATGGCCACGCCCTCTGGGATGTTGTGGATCGCCATCGTCATCGTCACGATGTGGCCGCGACGCACGCCGCCCTCACCGCCGAACGAGACACCGACACCAATCTGTACAAACAATCAATCACAAACTCGTCAGTCAATAGATCATCCCGCATAGAAAACGGTAGATAAATGAATACGTACGCCCTCCGAGACCGAGTGCAGCGTCATGACGGCCATGATGAGCAGCGCCTTGCGTGCGTCCATGCCCTTGAGGCCGCACACCTTGACGTCTTCGTACTCTTCCAGATACACCTTCGTGAACTTGATGAACACGACGCCGAGAAACGCGCCGACAAAGAGTCGGTAGCCGATCGACACGCCGTAGTCCGTGTGCTGTGGGATGTGCCAGCCTTCGTAGAACAGGCAGCCCGTGGCCGCCAGCATCATACCAGCGGCGAGGCCGTTGCAAATGCCAAGCCAGAACTTGTCCACGTCCTGAATGAAGTAGAAAGGCAACGCGCCCAGACCCGTGGCGATCGCCGTGAGCCAGCCGCACCACCATACGTAGTGCGCGCTCTTGCCGCTGGTCGTGCTGGGGATGCTGTACAGTGTGATCAGCACCATCGCGGCCGCCACCGCGTAGCCGTATCGCTTGGTGGACTCGCTCATCTCCAGCGGCTCGGCGTCTTCCTCCTCTTCTTCAGCATCGTCGCCTTCTGATCGCTTGCGCTTGAGCGGATCCGATTCGCTGTCTGTGCTGCCTGTCCGCAGCTTGACCATGCCGTCGAGTGAGTGCTTGCGCGCGATGGGGAGGCCGTCGCTGTGCGCGGCAGACAGCTCCACAGTCGCGAGGCCCATTGTGTCGGCGATAGGAGACGGAGAGGCGCGCGTGTGTCTCTTGCGGGTGTCGACGAGTGCGCAGTAGTGAATATGAAGACGCTGCGTCTGGCAAGGAGTTCCGCAGGTGCAGGAGCTGGTCACGAGTCACGACGCTTCAAGCCACTGAACACGTTGCTGTCACACGCGTGGATCAGGACGCTGACTGCCAAGCAGTGGGTCCGCTGAAGTGTCGCTGCCCCTGTCGGAGTCACCGCCGCTTGCCGTCGGAAATGGAGACGTGTGTTCCAGTGTGGGAGTGGCGAATGCCCAGATAAGCTGCTCACTTGGACAGTGACAACGGAATCACTTCGTGCAACATCCGTTTCGTTCCATCACAATCCGGAGAGGAACGTACAGTTGCTATTTGAGGAACCATCACCAGCAGCGTCTAATAGGTGAAGAGAATGCTGGATAAGTTGTCAAATGCGGGTCTTGAACCGACTATATCGTCGTTCGGACAACCTTCGCGCAACCGCACTGAATCATGAATCTAATTCGAGGGTGCTAAACGGGGTAGGGTCCATGCCACAAAGACCACGCAGTGAGGAACTGGAGGTCTGCTAAGTGCGCAGCATTCTTCCAACGCGTACTTTACCTTGATGCCAAACCTGGTGTGGTCCACGTAGAAAGATCAACCCTTTTTGAACTCTTCGCACTGAGGGGGTCTGGTATCGGTCGTTGGCGTCGCGATCTTCGCATTCCATCCAAGTGGGGGGAAACCAAAGGCAACGAAAGAAACCCAACAGCATGTCGACGCTCACCAGCGCGGACTTTGGCGAGCTGCGTCGCCCCACGACGCGCGTGCACGCGCCCCCGGGCGGCGGCTCCAACTGGAGCATCGGCGGCGACGACACGCCGGCGCCTGCGCGTGGCCGCCAGCATCAGCAGCAGCAGGCGCGCGACGTCGTCATGAACTCGCCGCCTCGTGCGCCTGCCGGCTCGCCCGCTGCGCCTCCTCCTGCGCCTCTGTCGGCCGCGTCCCACGCGTCTGCGCCTGTGGCGTCGGCGGCGCCTGGCGTGCTGCGCATCGCTCTGGTCAAGACGGCGGCTGACGCCGAGATCGTAGATCTGTTCCTGCAGAACTGCTGGGAGCAGCTCAAGGCGAACCCGCAGCTGACGTCGGAGACGTTCACGGTGCCGTCGCTCAGTGAGCTTCCGTACGCTGCCAACAAGCTCGCGCAGTTCGGCGGCTTTGACGGCGTGATCTGCTTTGGTTTCCTCAACACGGTGGACCCGCTGTTCGCGTCGCTGTCGGCGGCGCTCGCGCAGTCGTTCATCGACATCAGTGTGATCAACATCAAGCCCGTGGTGCGCGCCGTGTTCACGGGCGAGCCGCGCGTTGCGTCGGTCAAGGCCAAGGGCGGCTGGGGCGGCGAGTTCGCTGCGGGCGTCGACTCGCTGATCCGTCTCGGCGGCTTTGTCGGTCCGATCCCACACCTCGCGGAGGGCAAGCCAGTGTCCAAGCACTTCCAGCTGAGCCGCGGCAACGTGCTGCCACCGCGACTCCTGGGCGCGTCACGCAATGTCGTGGACACGCTCGACACGGTGCGCAACTCGCTCTACAAGAACGGCGCGACGTAAGTAACCAGGCCACACACTCACACGGCGAGGCCTCTGAGGGAGGCTCGTCTCTGGAGAGGCGAATCCATTGCGTTTCAAATACACGGAGATTAACGGCGTTGTGTGTGCTGTGTGTATGTATCCCCCCACCCACGAACTGAACAGCGGCATCGCCGGACTCGGCCGCAAGTTCCGCATCATCGACGACGACGGCAACAAGCAGCTCAGCCTCTCCGAGTTCACCAAGGCCATCCACGAGCACGCGCTGGACCTCTCGGAGACGGTACGGACTTCAGTGAAGTGGGCAATTGGTACGATGGCTGACTGAGCCCAACTGACTGTGGTACACGTGTTGAATCTCAGGAAATTGAAGAGCTTTTCCGCTTCATCGACATCGACAACTCGGGCGGCATCAACTTCGACGAGTTCCTGCTGGCGATCCGTGGCGAGCTGAACGACCGCCGCACGCAGCTCGTGCTCGCGGCGTTCAAGATCCTGGACGCCGACGGCAACGGCGTGATCGAGCTGGACGACATCAAGCAGAAGTACAGCGCCGACAAGCACCCGGACGTGCTGTCGGGCCACAAGACGATCGACCAGGTGCTGCGTGAGTTCCTCGACACGTTCGACGGCGGCGACAAGGACGGCAAGGTCCACCCGAACGAGTTCGTCCGCTACTACGCGAACGTGAGCGCGTCAATCGACGACGACGACTACTTCGAGCTCATGATCCGCAACGCGTGGCACATCAGCGGCGGCGAAGGCTGGAGCGCCAACACGACTTGCCGCCGCGTGCTCGTCACGCACGCGGACGGCCGTCAGACCGTCGAGGAGGTCAAGAACGACCTCAGCACGCCCAACACAGTAGAGGCGATCCGTGCGAACCTGCAGTCGCAGGGCATCAACGACGTCACAGGCATCGAGTCCCAGGGCGGCTACGTGGAAGTCAAGAGCGACGCCAACAAGCGCGGCGCCGACCCGTTCCAGCCAAAGTACTCCAAGAAGAAGCAGACCGGCGCCGGCGAGAGCTCCATCGTGTTCGGTTAACGCGTCCACTTCATCTACTCACTCCACGCCGCATCGTGGGAGTCTAGTTGTTTTCTTCTTGATCGCTTGAAGTATATTTTTTTCTCACGCTCTTGGCTTCTGGCGCACCGTTCATGAATGGTGGGGGTGGCCAAAGGAAAACTAGCAGTGCACTGATGAGAACGATGGTGAAGGAGAGCAAGAGGGAGTGGATTAATGTGATTAATTGGCAGGAAGAGGACGGTCAGGACACGGTACGTGCGAGCGCAATGCAGATCGCTACAGCTACAGCTATTGCTACTGCTACAGTGGGTCAGAAGCGTTTGGAGGGTCTCGGAGGATGCCTCAACAAGCGTACGTTGTCCTCAGAGCGCACTCGGAGTATATTAAAGTCTTCTTTTCAGAATGAATTGGCGATCACCAGCATCCATTCCGAGACTTCCAAACGCTTCACGGGTCCCACACACACATATGCAGACACACACACACTGGTAAATGCACTTGCTGGATCGGGATACTTCAACGAGACTTGTCTTCAGATCCACGAGTGGATCAGAGTTTAATTAAAATTTTGATAATCATGAGCATCCCGGCAATATCCATCACATACACACACATACACATGCATACTCATTCTCATACTGAGTGGGGTGGTTGTTCGCCTCAATGAGCTTTGTCCTCAGTACCCGAAGGCTCAGAGTTTAATTAAAATTTTGGTAATCATTGGCGATCATCCATCCCCACACGCATGCAAGCATACACATTCACACATTCACATACATTTGCGCTCGCACGTACCTTTTGAGAATCGAAGCGGTGAGAGGAAGCTGAGCGGGAGGCAAAGAAGAACGAGAGGCAACACACGGGAGTTCACCAAAAGGTCGATCTGGTCATATTGGTCGAAATTCCCCAAGTACTCGAATCGCGCGCGAACACGGAGACTGGACTGGTCGGGTCAGCACGAGCCAACGTGGCTGGAAGTCGCAAGGTCGAAATGGTCGAAACGCACGGGGCATTTACTCTGGGATCTCAAGCTCACCCTCGGTGATCTTGCGCTGGATCTCAGTTGGCGACTCGCCGTTGACGGTGCAGCCAAGCGAGTTGGCCGTGCCGAGGATCTCCTTGACGGTGCCCGCGAGGGTACGCGCCATCGAGCGCTCGCGCATGATCTTGGCGACGCTGATCACCTGGTCGAGCGAGAGGTTGCCATCGTGCTTGATGTTCTTGACCTTCTTGCGGTCGCGTGGTGGCTCCTTGAGCTCCTTCACGAGCAGCGACGAGGCCGAAGGCACAAGCTCGACGGTCGCCTGACGGTTGACGATGGTCAACTTGATGGTGACGTTGAGTCCCTTCCAGTCCTGCGTGGCCTTGCAGATGTCCTCGCCGACCTTCTTAGGGGACAGACCGAGTGGACCGACCTTCGGCGCGAGAGCCGAAGCTGGGGCAACCTCGCCGCCGACCGTGCGCAAGATCACGATCTTTTCCTCGCCTGCTGGAGCTGGTGGTGGGGCCATGGTGTTTATAGAGGATGCTCACGCGTTCGACTGGGAAATGTGAATGCTCGCATCCGCGGCAACGCGCCGCTCGAGCCAGGAGCTGCTCCCAGTCATACTGCTGCGGTCGGAGCCAACCAAATCGCCAACACAAGGGCGGAAAGCACCTCGAAAAGAAGGTTTTTCAGAGATACCCATGTAGGATGAGTTTAGAAACGATGGATAGAAACGGTGCCCACGAGGGAGAGGGTACGAATATCCGATGGGATACGAATATCCAAAATCGAGGATGTGTGGATATTTTGCAGGAATGCACCTGGTTTTGGAAGAGATTCGATATCAACGGATATCCCATCCCCGCGTTCTGCAGTTCTTTCGAGATGATTCCCATCGAGCGGAAATCCCTGAGTGACGCAGCCACTGGCGCTGCGTTGGTGACCAGTTCGCCTAGCTCAACGCTGAGCTGCGACGGAACTCCCTTCCCTCCTTCTAACTGTGAGTTCTTCTTACGGTGAAGTACCGGTGACGTCGTATGCGAGACTCGTATTGCGAGTCCCAAGTGCTGTTGGCAAATATCCTGGGCCTGAGCTCTTCACACCACAACCCGAATCACTCCTGTTTCAACACTTGACATTCGCAGCTTGCGAACCGCAAGGGTTGTGTGGCCAGCGCTCACACGAGTCAAACCGCGTTGCAGGGAAACAACGGGCACTTCGAGCGATTGTAACGGCCAAGTGTCAGCCCATCTCCTTTCGACTCTTTCTAAGAACGCTTTTTAGCGAATCACAAGTCGCCATTCAGCTCGTCCGTTTCACAATGTCGGCCGCAGGATTTTGAAAGGGTTCGTGTTTTGCATCGTGCAAAGTTGCCGTTGGCTGTTGGTGGGGCTGCCTGTCTTTTGGTGCGGTCGTGGAATCGGGTTTTGGAAGTCTCGAATTTGTTCTCCAGCAACCCTCAAGGTGCCAACGCCAACAAACCCCAACGCCAACAAATACCAACGCCAACAAACGCCAACAAAGCTGGCTGCCGACAATCTCCCGACTCTTCCGTGGGATCAAGCAGCAGATAAAGCTTGGAAGGAATCCGATCCTAGAAGTTCGTCGCTTACGAAGCTCGATCTCTCGTCAACGCCAATCCCCTGGACGCAGCGCAGTCAGCAGTCTTGTGCGCGAGCGTCTGCACTGCCACACACACGTCGCAGTTCCGGAATTCCGACTCCCCTGAACAGCTCCACAATCTGCGTATTACCAACGACTTCCAATGCCTCGCAGTGAAGGAGGACTCATGGCCGCCACGCTGCTCTCCAGTCGCCTCGCGCACGCGCCAGCCATACACTCGCTGGACATGAGCACTGCCCACGCTATGGACGTGGACGACGAGCCGCAGGACGACGACGAGGACGAGGACGACGAAGAAGACGGCGGTGAGAGCAGCGGCGCCGACACCAAGACGTCCAAGTCCCGACGCTCGACCGCACGAGGCGACAAGCGCCGCCAGTGGGGCGCTGACGACGACCGCGTCATCCTCCAGTTCGTGCAGGAGCACGGCACCAAGCGCTGGTCCAAGATCTCGGAGCTGCTGCCCGGACGGACGCCCAAGCAGTGCCGCACGCGGTGGCTCAACTTCCTGGACCCGAGCATCGACAAGGCCCCGTGGCGCGCCGAGGAGACGCAGATCATCTTCGCGGCCCAGGAGAAGATGGGCAACCGCTGGGCCGAGATCGCCAAGCTGCTGCCCGGCCGCACGGACAACGCCATCAAGAACCACTGGTACTCGACCTACAGACGCCGCTGTCGACAGGCTGCCAAGCAGCGCGTGTCCACGGACGTCGTGCCTAAGAAGCTCAAGCGAGCAGGCGCACGCGGTGCCGCTGAGACCAACGTGGGGCAGGCGGTGGCGACGATCAAGAAGCTCAAGACAAGCGCAAGTCCGAGTCCCGAGACGCCCGTGAGTCCGCAGATCTACTTGTCGTCGCCCATGTCGGTCAGCGCGTCGTCCGATCCGATGCTCTCGCCGTACGGACTCGTGTTCCGGTCGCTGTCGGTCACGCCGTCGTCCGGACTGCAGCCGTCGCCGCTGAGCTCCATGGGCAGCAGCGCCGGTGGCCTGTTTTTCAACTTTTTGACGAGTCCGCTGGGATTGTCCTCGCCCACGCCCACGCCAGGAAGCAATAGCAGCTCACGATCCAGGTTCACGTTTCCAGAGCCGCCGCAGTATAGCGTGCCGACGCTCCAGAACCAGGTCTCAGCGTGGAGAGAGTACGGCGTGACGCTGACCGACTCGGAAGACGCAAACTCACCGCCTCGTCAGCCTCAAGACGACGGTGACGTGGTCATGGAGGACAAGAGCCAAGCAGCTAGCGTACAGACCAAGCCAGTTCCTCAGCAACAGCCGAAGCTTCCAGCGATGCCGTTCGACAAGTCCCGCGTCGCGATGCTGCGGCAGCTCGGCTCGGGCAAGGCTCGCGAGCGAAGCGACTCAGCCGATCTGTTCCTGGACTGCGTGCACTTGCTGTCTTCCAAGTCGGACGGCTCCAGTTCGAGCGATGTGGGAGGACAGGTCGAAGACGATGATGAGTCGTCGGAAAACGTCTGTGCCAACAACAAGATCGCCCAGAAGAACGAGTTTTCAGACGTGGTCAAGCCTGAGGCAATAGCGTTCGACAACGCCGTGCTCGTGTCGGTCTCGTTCGCTGAAAGCCACTGAAGAGTGGGCACCATTTTGCCTCTTAATTATGCTCGTGCAGGAAGTCCCACGAAGGCCACAAGGCAACTCTGCCACACACACACACCTGACAGTCTGTACAAGTAATCAGTGATCGAATTGTCTCCAGTAGTATTATATTCGCAAATGCACCACCACCATCACATCACCTTCATGGTCTTCTCGTTGAGCCAGAAGCTTAGGACTCGTCACTCGACAGCGAGAACTCGGTGTCGCATTGCACGCTGAGCACGAACTTGCCCGTTTTGCCAGGCTCGTAAGTTGCCGGCATGATCACGTACGGCTCGTTAAACGCCGACGGCAGCACGAGCTCTGGTGGTGACGACACGGCACGTAGTGGCACAAAGTCGGTCTCGCTCCACGGTCTTCCGTTCACGATGATCGAGTGGAGGCCGCCGCCTCCGCCTCCCCCGCCACCAGCATTGTTGTTGCCGGACTGATGCTCGCTCGCACGCGTGAGCCGCAGACCGTTGAAGAGGTAGAAGCCCATCATCGTACCGACGGCGTCACGCTTACACTTGGACGCCCACTCCAATTCCGAGCGCGTGACTGTGATCTTAACTTTGGCAGGCCGCACACCCTTGAGATGGAGGTAAAACTTGGGGTTCTTCTTCCACTCGCCGTGCAAGTGGCAGCCCACGGCACTCGAGGCGTCCCATTCGCCGGGCACGCTCTGCGTCGTGAAGCGAGGCAGTTCGTCCAGAAGCACCGGGAAGTCGCAGTCCACTTGCACGTCGAACGTGCCTTCCGCTCCAGCTTCGCCCAGTGTTGGTACGATCATGAGCCCTCCTTGCTCATCCAGGAGCCACTCTTTCGGCAGCTTCCGCAGGTACGTGCACGCGACGAGCGGACTCGAATAATCCGAGACACGGCACCATTCGTCAGGTTTGACCACGAGTCGAGGTGCTGGAAAGTGGATGGGAGCAGAGCTCTTGGCATCTGCGTGCTTGGCATCGTTCGCGTCATCGTCGTCATCTGCAGTGGCTTCCTTGCTCTTCTTGGCATCGTCCTGACGCTGAAATCCACTGGTCTTCCACTGCGGTTTCTCTATGATCTCGCCCAGAAAGTTCGTCTTGGGTGCCTTTGCTTGGGCTCGCAATAAACCCGCTTGGCTCGTGGCTGCTCCGCCCTTGGCACCGCCACCAGATCGCTCACCTGAGCCCTTCTTGTCACCGGCCGCGTTGTCGTCCAGCTCACTCAACATTGGATTCTTCGCACGCAGCACCGTGATTCCGACGAGGTTGAACTTCTCCTTCGAGAGCTCTTTCAGTCGACTCTTGGTGATGCCTCCACCACCACCAGCTCCACCAGCACCACCTGCGGTCTTGTTGGAAGTCTTCCGCACCGTGATCTTGAGCGTTGCGGAAGACCTCGTCGCCAACAGCTTCGCCTGTTTCTTTACATCCATAGGCTTGAGCCGCAGCCAGAACTGTGGGTTCTGGCACCACGCAGAGTTCTCGTCTCCACCGTGAAGCTGTAGGCACAACGGACCCCCGGCACTCGATGTCGTGTTCGTTGGCTCTGCGTCGCCGTCGCCGTTGCTATTCTCTTCATTGCGCCATTTTCCCTGTTGGATGGACGTGAAGACGGGCACGACACGCTCTAAGTTCACTGGCTTGGGCGCAAAGACGCGCAGGAAAAACTCCATCTCGACCTTGCCGTGGTCGGTGTACGGCACGAGATAGTACGCCACATCGGGCTCGAGCACGAGATCTTCCTTGACGATCTCACGCTCTGGGATTTGCTTTCCCAGAATTGAGGCAGCGTTTATCCCTGAGCCAGCCGCGGCACCGGCAGTCAGTGGTGGCGCGGATGCCGTCGGATCGTAGTGGTGGAAAAAGCTGTTGGCTTCGTACGAGTGCGCCTCAGCGACCACCTTGTGGCGTGAAAATTCCCACACGATCGACGTTTTGCCGGCCTTTTGCTTGAGCAGCACGACGTTGATCGCGTAATTGTCGCCACCAAAGAGCCGAAAGTCGCGTTGCGTGAGTGAGAGCAGCACGCCCGTCGTTCGCTGAGCCACCGTGATCTTGTACTGTGGGTTGCGGTGCCAGTTTGGATCAGCGTCACTGAGAACAGTCCATTTGGTTCTTTCGACGGGCCTCTCTTTCTTCATTGACGTTTGCTGGTCGCCGCTGTCAGCGTCATGGCATCCACTACCACCCACAGTCGTCGTTGGTCGGTTGCCATTCGACGCAGCCTGCGCTGGTGCCCCTGCCGCTGCGTTGCCCGTCCACTCGCCAGGCACACAGTACTGGTGGTAGCCTACCGTCTCGTCGGTCTCAGCATTGCCAAACACGTGCGCAACGTACAGCTCATTGAAGCTCTCGATGAAATCCTCCCACACCATCCAGAAGCAGCCGTCGCTGCCACTGCGCGAGAACTCGCACGCCGGGTCGTTGCGCATGGCCAGCTCGACCTGCATGTGTTCCTCCCACTTGCTGTCGTCGTTCGACCACTCGCCCTTCCACATCCCGCGGCCCCACACGTTCTTGAGCTTGACAAACCGAAGCACAGTCATGGGGGCGACTTGTCCTGGCCCTGCGTTTGCTCCTGCTGTTGACGAGCCACCCGCGCTTTGTCCACCAGAAGCTCCACCGCCCACGACGACTTCCTTCACGTGCATGACGACGTACTGGCGGTTTTTCAGGATCCCCAGCGGCGTGAGGTCGAAGGCGTTGTATGAAAGCTGCTTGATCTGCGCCGTGACAACACACTTGCGCTTTTTGTACTTGAGAAGCCTCTTCCAGACTGCTCCAAGCGTGGCATCGCCTTCATCCACACCAGCGCGGCGCTTCTCTTCGAAGAGGTCGACACGCAACGCACTGCCCCCAGTGCAATCAAGCAGAGCCTCGAGAATGCGGCCGCTGACGTTGTTGTTGCCCTGGCCTGACTCCAGTGCAAGCGCCTGGTACGATCCGTGGAGCTTCGCGTACGCCTTCTCCAGCAGTGGCACGAATACTTCGTTCTTGATCAGTGAGCCTCCGTAAAGCAGCTGACCGGACGTGCTTGAGCTGCCTTTCTCGTCGTCCTCATCCAGCTCCACGGAGTACGGTACGCGCGTGTCCGTCGTGACAGTGACCCACTGGCAGTTCTTGTAGAAGCGACAGGTATACACGCCATACTGCTTGAAGCCGTGGAGCGAGTCGCTGACAAACAGGTTCTCAATCAAGTTGTCTGGGTGCAGCGCCAACGCTGCAAACACACCGAGAAGCCACGCGTCGGGGAGCGATCCTTCACGCAGAACGCCACAGCCTGAGGTCGTCTTGAAGTAGTCCGGGTCATCCGTGTATTCCGTCGGCCTGTACCACGAGACTTCGCCTTGTCCTTCGGCAGGCGCGTATTCGGGGCGTTTCTTGGGGTCGACGTAGAGCGTTGTGAGCTCATTGGGCGAGAACTCTTCGTCTTCGTACTGCGGTGACGATGAGCCTTCGTTGGTGACAGTGGTCTCCGCTAGAAGCTGCTGGATGATGGCGTCTTCGGGGACGCCGCCCGTGCGTGGGATCACAGTGTGGTCGATCGCCATGGTCTCCTTCTGCTTGAATACACCGCTTGTTCAGTCGGTCCCAGTCGCTAGAATCGAGGTGAGCAGTCGTCCGATGAATAGATCGCTGCGGCAGTTATGAGACCGTTGGGAGTTGCCGTGGTCGGAGCCGACGTCTACAAATATGCCCGTTAGTTCGCTTTGCGTCAGTTGCAACGCTGTCATCACCACAATCCTAGCGAGGGAAACATACAAAGCAAATGCATTACGTGGGGAGTAAGCACTGACCTCTTCGGGTCCGTCACGGTGCCCGCGTTCACATGACTTCACGAAGCCGACTGTCACGGGAGCCCTCTCGACTCTATCGCTGCGTCAAAACTCTGCAATCCGCGTCTATTGCTTCTGGCGCTGCTCGAGCCACTTCGCCACGGCGTCACGATCACGTGCGTACTCCTTGCTGCGCAGACGCACACCTTCCAGCGCACCGTCCAGACGACGCACGTAGCCGCTCACGTCGACAGAGGCCTTGAATTTCTCAACGTCGACGGCATTTGACTCGCTCTGGAAGCGAGAGACCGCGATGGCGACGACACCACCAAGCATCAGTGGCGAGAAACGCGCACTGATGGCCTCGTAGTTGCTGGTGATGAAGTCCCACGTGAGACGAACACCAGCCTGGCCAAAGGCGACACCGCTGAGCGCACGCGTCGTCTCCTGGTTCTTCACAGCTCCGCTCAAGAGCGCCCACTCCAGCACCTCACGCTTCACCTGGAGATCCGGCACGAGACCCATCGTTCGCAAGCAGTCTTCCTTCTCTTCCGCAAAGTCGCTCGTCTCGTACAACTGCTGCAGCTGCTTCACGACCTCGCGAGAGTCCTTGATGCTCGTGTTGCGCGCGTGGATACCGAAGACGACGCCACGCAGATCGGCAGACAGCGCGGCCTTCTCGCCGCTCATGTACCGAGCGAAGCGCTTGTGAGACTCCTCGATGACGGCTTCGTCGCCAGAGTTACCCATACGCGAGATGGCGATGGCGCGGAAGTCACCGGTGCTGCTGTGCTGCTTGTCTTCCTCCGTCGGCTCCCACGTGAGTCGCTCCATGACGGAAGAGAAGAGCTCGCGCGTGAACTCCTGGATCTGCGGGTAGAATGGCTCGTCACCGAACAGTGACGAGTATCGGCTGATGTTGGACGCGATCTGCTTCCACACCAAGTACTCGGTCTCGTTGACGTACGCGGACGTGAAGTCGAGCGCGTCAGCCACCGACAAAACACCAGCAGAGGCGAGCTTGAACGCACTGCTGATCAAGCTCACGCGGTCCACAACGCCCAGCTCGAGCGCCTTGACAGGCTCCTGCAGCTGCTTCCACATCTCGGGCGTGTAGTTGGCGAGGTAGTAGCTCGACTGGTTTGGGTTCAGCTTGACCCACGACGATCCCGACGGCACGGCGCAGCACACGCGCTTGTTGACTTCCTCACGGGCGGCGAACGGCGTCACCTTCGTGGTCTCGGAAGCGACCGTGTGCGCGTCCCAGATGCCAACGCGCTTGATCTCCGTTGGCGCCTCCGACGTCACGAGCGTGAGTGGCACGTCCCACAGCGTCGCGTCGTCCTTCTTCATGTCGAAGTCGCTGAAGAAGCGCTCCTGCTTGAGCTTGTAGGCGCCATCGGCCTCCTGCTCGACCGTCACGAGCGGGTAACCGGTCTGCTTCGTCCACGAACTCGCCATCTGCGTGATCTTGAGCCCCGAGGCCTCCTCCAACGCGTCCCACAGGTCCTCCGTCTTGGTGTTCTGGTAGCTGTACTTGACCAGGTAGTTGTGGACACCCAGGTAGAACACATCACGGCCCAGGAACTCAGCCAGCATGCGCACGACACTGGCGCCCTTGTGGTACGAGATCACGTCGAAGATCTCATCCACCTCCTTCGGGTGGTGGACGACCACCTCAATCGGGTGCGAGGTCACCATGGCGTCCTTGACGAACGCCGAGCCCAAGAGCACCTCCTGAACGAACAGCTCCCACACCTTCCACTCTGGGAAGAGCGCGTTCACGGCGTCAAACTCCATGTACTGCGCGAAGCCTTCGTTGAGCCAGAGACCCGTCCACCAGTCCATCGTCACGAGGTTGCCGAACCACTGGTGCGACAGCTCGTGGCACACCGTGCGAGCAGCGTCGACCTTGATCTCGTGGCTCGTGAGCTTCTCGTCGACCAGTAGATACGTCTCCGTGTAGGTGACGAGGCCCCAGTTCTCCATCGCACCCAGGAAGTCCGGAATCGCGACCATGTCGAGCTTCTTGAGCGGATACGGAATGCCGAACTGCTTGGAGAAGAACGACAGCGCGCGCGTGGCCACGTCCAGCGAGAAGCGACCGCGCTCGGCCTGTCCTGGCGCCGTGTACACGTTCACGATCACGCCTTCGTCGCTGATGTCCGTGAGCACGTCGAACTCGCCCACGACCATGGCCACAATGTACGTCGACATGACGGGCGTCTCGGCGAACTTCCAGTACTTCTCCACGGCCGCGTCCGTGCGCGTGAGCTTGCGCAGATGCGCGTTCGTCTTGGGCCGCACCTGCGTCTGCACCCCGTGCGTGTTGCTGAGCGCCGTGAGGTTGGCGTCCGTGACCATCGAGATCTCGAAGCGCGCCTTGATGGCCGGCTCGTCCCAGCACACGAACGCACGGCGCGCGTCGCAGGCCTCGAACTGCGTCACGGCCAGCACGCGCTTCTCGCTCGCGAGGTCGTACTCGGTGCGGTAGAAGCCGCGCAGCTTGTCGTTGAGGAAGCCGTGGAAGCGCAGCGCCAGCGTCACGCGCATGTTGGCCGGCAGCGGCTCCGCGAAGTGGAACGTCACGCTCTCGTCGTCGTTGATGTACTGGATCTGCGTGCACGGCAGCGTCTTTGGCTTGTCATCTGACGAGCCAGGCAGCATCACCGTCACGTCGTACACGTACAGCTCCACGGCGTGGCACGTGACCGTGTGCGTGGCCTCCTTCACGTCGATCTCGATGCGCTCCGACGCCTCAAAGCGGTAGTTCATGAGGTCGATGACATCGTAGTCGATGAAGTACTACATTCAACACAGCATTGCGCAACCAAAACAGCACAGACAGAGTCAGTCAGCGGCTCATTCGACAGCGCAGATGCAGGCTCATACGCGAGACGCACCTTCTGGGGCACGACGTCCTCCGGGAGACGCGCAAACTGGCGCTTCTCGTCCGTGGAAGGCGACGCCATGATGGTG
>JAADXE010000606.1:0-19926 GCA_023337545.1 Pythium coloratum | reverse complement strand
CTGGCGGGCCCGGGGTTGCGTCAAATACAATGCAGTGAGAACGAATCGATCGATGACGCCCTCCTCGCATAACGCGTGTTTGAGCGACGACAGTGACGAGCTGGGTCATCACCTTTTTGATCCATGTCGATTCAAACAAGTGATTCGGCAGGAGACCTACGTAGAAGCCATTTGCAATCGCAAACCTTGGTGGCTTGTCGCCTCCCTTGAAACTTGAGTGGCAGTCGTCGCACACGTTGATTTTGGTGACCAAAGGGTGTGCCTGCAGACCTCGGCGAGAATGACTGTAAAGCAGTCATTATACGGAAATCAGCAACGAAAGGGTTAATGATTGCGGAAAACGTCCATTCGCCGGTGCTGCACACTATTCATCATTTCGCACATATTTCAACCTATATTTGATTTGCGAGGTAAATCTGCACACATTTCAGCCTGCTGCACACAATCCATCCTTTTTCTTGATACTGCACACAATTCATCCTTTTACTGCTCAGAATTAATCTTTTCCCGGATTTGTCGACGTTGGCGGCGATGTTTTATGAGACTCCATAATAAGCATTGCAAAGGTGGGAATACTAGCGATGGTGCTGCATGAACCTGAGGAACACATCGATTTATTCACAATCAGCATCGGTATCGCTCATCGTCTTGTGGCAGACACCGCTACTGACGTGGCTAGCCACTCTACATGACCAACTTTCACTACTTAAGCAGTCGTCGGGGCTGGCATTGGCGCCACCGTCGCACGAGCGCCCTGGTACGCGCTGAAGATGTTCATGCGGCCAGTGCCGTAGTGGTAGTTCGGGAACACAGTCTCCTTGATCCCACCGCAGGTGTCCAGACCGCCGCGGTCGTTGGACAGCGTCGAATTAAAGTTGCTCTGGTCGGTCGTGGAGGTCAGCAGCGACAAGACCTGGTCGTACTTGAGCGTCGGGTCGCGGCTCAGCAGCAGTGCGATCGCGCCGGTCACGTGCGGCGCCGCCATACTGGTTCCCGACTTGGACACGATGTCCGTGTCCGACGTGTTGGTCGACGACAGGATGAACAGACCTGGTGCGGAGAGGTCAGGCTTCATCAGGCCGCTGAGCGAAGGGCCACGGCCCGAAAAGTACGCGAGCGTCTCGTTCTGGCTCGTGGCGCCGACGCCAATCACGTTCGGGAAGTCGCCTGGTGATCCGGCGGATGAGCAGTTTGGACCCGAGTTTCCCTGTGAGAACACTGGGATGATTTCGGCCTGACGCCACGCGTCCACGTATGGACGGAACCACGTGCGGCCGCCCGCGCCACCCCACGAGTTGTTGATGACGCTTGGGGCCTTGGAGCAGTCCTTGTTCTGGCCCTTGGTGTCGGTCGGACAGATCATGAACTCAGCACACGTGACGAGGTTGAACTCTGGGCAACCGTCGGGGCAACCCAGACACGCCATCCACTTGGCGCCTGGCGCGACGCCGTAGCCCTTGGCGCCCGTAATCGTGCCCATGACGTGGGTGCCGTGACTGCGTGGGTCGTAGGGGAAGTCGGTCTGGAAGTCCGGGTCGTACCAGTTGTACGACTCACGCATGCTGTCGCGCACGACCTCGTGCGTACCTCGCACTCCCGTGTCGATGACGCCGACGACGACGTTCTGGCCGATGTTGCCCTCCGCCCAGATGTTGGTGGCCTGGATCCGCTCGACGCCCCACTGGATCGTCTCGGCCTGGACGGCTTTGGCCGCCGCACCGGCCTCAGGGTTGCTCACTTCCTCCACTTCCTGCTCACGGATGATGTCGATATCTGGCAGCGACGCCAGCTTCTCCACGAGAGCGAACGTCGCGCCGTTGAAGAGGCGGCTGTTCGAAGCCCACGAGCGGTACTGCTTCTCAAACAGCGGCTCGGCGTCGCCGGCCTCCTGCGAGAGAAGCTGGTCGATGCCCTTCTGGCTCTCCTGCGCCAGCGAGTCGAGCTTGTTCACCATGGTCTCGATCTTCTCGCCACGCGTGGCGAAGGTCGCCGACTCGAAGTTCTGCAGCGCCTCGGTCGGCTTGGTCTTCATCGTGACGACGATGTTGACCTTGCCAGTCTCACGCAGCGTACGGTGGACGCCGTGGTGGACGCGAGGCGCAGCGTCCACAGTCGTGGAGGCAGCCACGGCGGCAGCCATGGCAGCCAGAGTCACGCGGATGTTCATCTTGGATTAGCACGGGGACGGGAGGCTCGGGTCCTTGACGATGCAAATTGGATTGTGGATGCCATTGGAGGCATGACACGGTCGGGTCGAGGGTGGGTGAGAGAGCACACGCACTCAAAAGGCGTCAAACGATTTAGGGTGCTATTGTACAGTTCAGTGAAGACTTCACGGCGTGAGTGGATGCATGAATGATCGGAAGGGGCCTGTCAACTCAGATGTCAGGCCGTTCCACGCAAGCGACGTCATCCACGATGGATTCCATCGACTAAACTCTGTGAGCTTGAGTCATCACGTGCAACTGTGACTGTTGTGACTGTTGTAACTGTTGACTGACTAACGGCCAAAGCATCAGAAGCGTGGCCGACGGTACGAGTCCTCGTTCGGAAGAGTTCTGCTTCATCATCCAAAGCTTCTTCGCCACCGTCAGCATCAAACGACGCGTGGCGGGAAGGCGGCCTGGCATTGCATCGTCGCCGACGGCAATACTTCTGATTAGGAGCGATGTCCCAGCCGCGGTCAGCGACTGACATGATGGCTGACGCTGTCAACAATCCCCGTTCAGTCGATGTTGCATTGTGTACAAACTGGGTGAGGTTGAGTCCTTGCTGGTCATGCAGATGCGGTGTGCTGCTTGCGCCGTTTGCTTCATGCGAATCCTTCATGAAGCTTGTGTGTACAGATCGATATCCACGTGGACTTGAATGCGCTCCTTGGTCGTGGAGGCCACACCTGCCCTTGAAGTTGAGTCCGTGAGATGAGACTAGCAAAGTCAGTGAGTTTGCAGTACCCCATGGTTGACTATTTACGAATTCACTGTACACTAATTTCGATTGTACCCAATCAGAGCTCTTCGTGGTCCAAGAGCCAACCACCATTGAGGAACACACCACAGGAATCACCAACCCAGACAGGCACCAAGATCGTCACCATGACGGACGACACCACGCACGCGGCGGAGGCGCCAGCCAACGGCCACGTCCACAACCATGCACGCGCTCGTAACCAGCGCAGCAACAGCACGAGCACGACTAGCAGCGACCACACGCCGGCGCGCAATGCGTCCAAGAAGCCGCGTCGCGAGGGCGATGTGAACGACCCAGAGACTTACAAGCGCAGCCAGGACAGCGACTGGAAGAACAACAGCATCGAGGATATCTACGCCGGTTGGGACAAGCTCATCCCACATGACCAACTGCCGTTCTACCTGGATATGGCCAAGTTTCTCGTACGCGAGGACCCGCAGACGCCACGCGATCTGGAAAAGGCGTTTGTGAAGCTGCGCCGCCAGTTCAAGTGTCTGCCCAAGAAGAACCAGATGAAGTTCGTGTACAACATGCTCGTGCAGCAAGGTGACGCGGTGGCGGGCATGGCGCTTGAGACGCTACTGGTCAAGAAGGCCCAGAAAAGCCAGTCGGGTGTTCTCGTGGTCACGGTGCTCACGAGCCCGTACCCAAAGGTCGGCGAGAAAGTACAGCGATTCAGTTGCCAGTGGAATTGCTACTACTGCCCGAATGAGCCAGGCCAGCCGCGTAGCTACTTGCACGACGAGCCGAGTGTGTTGCGTGCGAACCGCAATGACTTTGACCCCGTGCTGCAGTTTTGCGATCGTGCTGTGACGCTCGCGATGAACGGCCACCCTGTGGACAAGATTGAGCTGCTCGTGTTGGGCGGTACGTGGGCTTCGTACCCGCACGAGTACCAGGAAACCTTCATCCGCGATCTGTTTTACGCTGCCAACACGTTTTACGAACGCGAAAAGCGTGAGCGCAAGTCGCTGGACGAAGAGAAGCTCGAGAACGAGTCGGCGGCTGTCAAGATCATTGGTATCACACTCGAGACGCGACCGGACTGCATCACACCGGACGAGCTGCGTCGCTTCCGCCGCTATGGCTGCACGCGTGTGCAGCTCGGTATCCAGCACACGGACGACGCGATTCTCAAGAAGATCAACCGCGGCTGCACAAACGCCGACTCGATCCGTGCGATGGAGATGCTGCGCGACTGTTGCTACAAGACAGACGTCCACCTGATGCCCAACTTGCCTGGTAGCACACCAGAAATGGACCGCAAGATGTTCGAGTACGTGCTTCACTCGGAAGACCTGCAGGCCGACCAGTGGAAGATCTACCCGTGCGAGGTCACGCCGTGGACGGTGATCAAGAAGTGGTTCGACGAAGGCTCGTACGTGCCGTACGACGAAGAGATCTTGATCGAGATGCTCATGGACGTCAAGTCGGAAGTGCATCCGTGGATCCGACTCAACCGCGTGATTCGTGATATCCCGAGCCAGTACATTCTGGGCGGCATGGACGAACCGAACCTGCGCCAAGTGATCAACAACCGCATGATCAAGGATGGCCGCCCATGTCGCTGTATCCGTTGCCGTGAAGTCAAGACCGACGAAGACGCGATCGCTGTGGCCGAGATGAAGATCCGCAAGTACCGTGCGAACAATGGCGACGAGTACTTCATCAGCTTCGAGCCGCCAGACGAGTCCAAGATTTGCGGCTTCGTGCGTCTGCGTCTTTCCAAGACGCCAGGTGCCGGCATCTTCCCAGAGCTTGAAGGCGCTGCGCTTGTGCGTGAGCTGCACGTGTACGGACAGCTCCAGGTCGCCGGTGCGAAGAACAAGAAGAAGAATGCGAAGGTCGCTGAAGAGGATGCCGAGGACACGAGTTCCAAGGCGCAGCATATCGGCTTCGGCACGCAGCTCATGCTCAAGGCTGAAGAAATCGCGCGCGAGCACGGCTACACCAAGGTCGCTGTGATCGCTGGTGTGGGTGTGCGAAACTTCTACCGTCGTCTGGGCTTCGAGGTCGAAGGTGACGGCGAGCTGATGATCAAGCACCTGGACCCGCTTCCTCTGGCGTCGGGCGGTGGCTGCCCACTGAACAATCCGCGTCTGTGGTGGGCGACTGGAGCCGTCGCTGCCGCTGCGGTGGTTGCCACAGCCTTGTTGCGCCGTCGATGAATAGCAAACGTTTGTAGATAGGAGGGTTTTGATGATCGAATATACTCCGCTGACAATATTACGTGAGACCATGCAGTGTACACACTGTGCAATCGTAGCGCGTCATCCCCGTGGGCATGTCGATGTCGTGGAGCTGTTCGTAAAGTCGTTTTTCGCGATCGTCTTCTAGCTTGGTCATGAACTTGATCATGTCGCTGTGCTGCTTGAGTTTCTCTGGCGTCTTCTGGTGTAAGGCACGCAGCGTCGCGTCATCGAGGATCACGTCAGCGTTCGAAGGGCTCTTGACTGTTGAATGGAACGAATCCTGACAGATCCGCACGCGGTGTTCGTAGGACGAGTCGAACGCGATTCTCACATCCCAGTAAAGTGGATCTGTTCGAATGTCGCACAGAGAGTATGTTAAGAATTGGCCGATTTGATGAGTAAGTGCAAGCAAGACACACATACCTGCGATGTTTGCACGAAGACGATCGGGAATGAAGGACTGCAGATCAATGAGGATTGATGGGTCGGCTTGGTCGGCGATAACTTCACCTCGGGCGTAGAATCTAACGCAATCGTGCACCGCCTTCCGCATGTACGACACTGGCAAGTGGATAGATCGACCAGCAGAGCACAGCTGAAGGACGTGATCCATCGCCGTCCAGTGAGCACGCGAGGCATCGTTGCTGTGGGCGTCAAAGCGGGGCATGGCCTGCACGAACTCGTCACATTCCTGAGACGAGAAGCCAGTTTGCGCCAGCCAAAACGCCACGTCTCGCTTCATCTTCCACTCACCCGCTTCCACAACGAACGCCAGCACGTCGGATGGCTGGGCCAGTAGCTGCTGGGCTGACGTAGCGAACGTGGTGGACGAAGTGGAGGTGCCCTGGATCTGATCGACACGCAGTCGCATCAACTTTGCGAGCTGTGTGTCGTTGTCTGGATGTGCCGCTGGGAAAATGCGTGTGTTTGACAAGTGAACAACGAACTCTTGGATAAGCTGCTGGACGAAATCGGAGCCGTCGGCATGAGTGGTGAGGAAATCCCATAACTTCTCAATCGGATCCATCCCCGCGCGTGATGCACCTGCCTGTGATTGCTCGCGTTCGCCGTCCAACACCAATGAAATAGTCGACTCGATCGTGTTCGTGTTGTCATCACCTGCGCCGTCTTCAGACTCGTCTTGGTCGATGTTCTTTAGGAACCGCTTGAACTTGACGAGAGCTTCTTCTCGCGTGATCTCCAGATCCGTGCTATTGCGCCAGACGTGAGGGCGTGTGGCTCCATCTCGAATGGCTTCGTCGAGATAACGCAGCCACACGAGACTCTGTCGAGATCCCCCTTGGACTCCATTTCCGGACCCACGTGAAGCGTCAGGGACGGTCGAGAAGCACAGCATCGACACGGACTGTGGTGGTGGTTTGCACAGTAGCGACCGCACGTTTTCGAGGCCTTGCCACTGCGAGAACAGCACCACTGGAGGAAGCGCCACACCTCTCGATGACGATCGAGAGTCCTCGTCCGCATCCAACAGGAAGAGTGAGCCGTGGCTGCGTTTGGACAGGTCGCGTACTTCAAAAGCAGCTTCCACGCCAATGTGCAGCGAGCTTGGTGGAGTGGCGTCGCTTCCGTTGCTGTTGATCTCTTGCTCGTCGAGGTACGCGGTCTCGAACGCCTCCAACGCGTCGTCCAGCGAGAGCTGCGCGACCGCACTGCTGCTCCATTCACGTTTCTGGATCTTGAACAGACGAGGAGGAGCTGCAGAACCTGATTCTGGACCGTTGAGCACGAATTCACGCCCCAAATACCCGTTCGCGTGCTCGACAACGGCGACAAACCGTTCAAAATCCGCCGAAATACGGTCTTTTTCGCCGTTCCCAGCTCCCAAAATCGCCAATGTGAGCATACTCAGCGCCTGAGAGGCCGTCTGCGGCGTTGTACCGTACAGATCCAGCGCGCCACCTTCCAAATTCACGCGTTTCTCGGCAAACAACGGCGAGACGAGAGCTGAGTACTCGTCACTGGAGCTGCTCGTGGTCCGCACAGACTGCTCGTGGAAGAGCAGGCTCTCCATGATCACGTCCACGTCTTCTTCGCCTGCATGTCCTTCACTTGTTAGCTTCTGCAGCAGCGCAGAAAGCTGCGGGTGGAGCCTCGTGACCATGAGAAGCGGCGAGACGGAGTCTGCGTCGTCGCTGTCGTTGGCGTTTACCAGCGCCTGGACGGGATGGAACACGCGCGGCGCGTCGACATACACCAGCACGACGGATCCATCGGCCACACCATACGATTGCGTGCGCACACA
Source organism: Pythium coloratum (assembly GCA_023337545.1). Taxonomy (NCBI): domain Eukaryota; phylum Oomycota; class Peronosporomycetes; order Pythiales; family Pythiaceae; genus Pythium; species Pythium coloratum. The sequence goes on along the minus strand of JAADXE010000606.1, from coordinate 12,501 downwards.
GCGCTGCAGCGCGCGTTTCCAGCTCGCTATCGCCACCGCATTCCCAGCCGCCGTCGCCATTTTCGATGCGATGGCTGAGTTTCCCGCCACGGTTTTCAAACAGGGTGACTCTTTGTGACATGTCATTAAAACAAAATACGAAAGACGCATTTTACTGACGTGTCACAACACAACATTCCTCCCCCCTTCATTCCGATCTAACTGCAACTTCAAGCCTCCCTGCAACAGCTCATTAAAATGCAACATGCCAGAAACGTCTTCGACCACCACTCAAATTCGATTATCTACACGTTATCGACATGCGATGCACAAAACACATTGAGGCTACACTCACGTCCACATCCAGACCGGCTCCTAGATACATCACGAAGACTGAAACACGACGCTGAGGCTGTCGGTCTCCGCTTTAGTCAGTGCCCGACATGGCTGCGAGGATTTTGTGGTGGGCACTGGACGGTGACCACGTTCGACTGAAGATCGCGCTGTCGAAGCTCTCCCGCGACTCGTTCTCGTCTTTCATGGAGCCGTGGAGATCGTCCAGATGGCTCTCCGTGTCCGACGAGAGCTTGTCGAAGAACGAGAACGAGCTCTTGCGCACGTTCACTGGAGGCTGTACGACCGACTTGGTACTGCGGGTAGTCGGAAGCATGAACTCACTGTAGCGAGACGAGTCGCTCGAGCTGCCGCTCAGTCGAAGCACGTCAGTCGGCTCGTTGGGAGTCAGCGGGAAGCTGCCGGCGAGGCTGCTCGCGTCGCTGGCCTTGCGTTGCATGTAGGACAGCACCTGCGCACGCTCACGGATGACCCGAGCAGTGTCCGACGTGACCTTCTTCATGTGGCGGTTGTAGAACTGCTGCTGGTTGTGCTGCTGTTGGTGCTGGAGATGCAGCGTGGCGCCAGCATCGGTCACGGGAAGCGAGTTGTTGCGCCGTATCGCGGGTTGACTGAGCGACTCGAAGATATCTTCACGAAGCCGATCGTCCGCGAGGTCCTCCGAGATGGCCCGATTCAACTTGAGTGACGCGCGCTTGGTCGCAGACAAGGTCAGATCCGTGATCACTGGTGCCATAGGCTTGCCCATGTCGAAACTGATCCGTGAGCTGTCTGTGACATCCAGATCGAACGCATTGTGAGATGGCACTGAAGCTCGCATGGCGTCTGGTGCTGTCTTTTTCACGTTGGACTTCATTTCCGTCGATGAAGGCCGAGGTCGGCGGGCGCGCCCGTTTCCTTCTGACGGGGTCCCCTTGTACGCACCCGTAAATCGGCTTGGCGGGAACATGTCTCCCAACGACTCTCTTCTCATGCTGCCGCTTCGCTGTCGCTCGATGATCTTGGACTTGGCGAACTCTGGCTTGTCTGGCTCCTGCGATCGCATGACGATCTGGCCATCCATATCTTCCCCAATGCTCTTGCGTCCGGAATCCTGCCACGAGTTGCGGGATACGGCGTCGTTCGGCGACAAATACGGATCCGAGTATGAGCGCGACACGTTCACATCCATCGACTCGGTGCGCTTCTCGACTCTTGGCTTGGCCATCCGGTGGCCATCGAACGACACGCCACGTGGGAGTTCGTTTTCCTCAATATGACGCCAAGACGGCGCTGCAAGTGTGAGGTTTTGACCTCTGTCCCGCCCGACAAACCCACGGGATGGCACACTTGACGACTCGTGTTCCATTTGGCCGAACTTCATCTTGAGCTTCTCCGCCTTCTTCTTCTCCTTCTGCAGCTTCATATCCTTGTGCCAACCTTCGATGCGCTGCAGCCAACCCTTCGGAGACTTGCTGAGTTGAGCGTCTTCGTCAATAATCCTCCTTGCAGGTGTCTTCTTGTTCTGCTGAATGAATGCAATGCTCTTGCTTCGCCGTTCTCGGCCTTGGTCAGATCCGCTTGTTCGAGGGCCGCTACTGGCATCGTCGGGCACTTTCTGGTTAGTGAACAGGCTGGATCCGTCCGACTGTAGCCGCCGCCGCTCTTCCTTCACGTCCTTCACGCCCACTTCAGTGATCCGCCGGTAGTTGCGCTTCCCCCATCTTGACTGACTAGCAGCCGACCCCCAGTATTGGTCGAAGACCAGTGGAGGGCGACCATCATAGTAGCACGAAAACGTCGGATGCTCCTTCTGGAGAGATGCCGTGTAGTCTTCGGTCAAAAGCCGATCAAAAGTGCTGTGAGAGCACATAAAACATCAATGTCAGCAAGTGTGATCACCATATCACCAGTGGTAATGATAGGGACATACTCGTGCGCTCTTCCCGCATTGATATCCGCAGGCTTGAACAATCCTGGCCGCTTCTTCGCTCCAAACAGTTTTGCCTTTGCGTCTTCTTTGACATCTGATACTTCGCTCGTGGCGTTCTCCGCTGAGTGGACTGCAATACCTGTTGCAAGCTGAAGCCGGTGGTGCGCACGGAAGTCGTCGATCAGCGGTCGCCCAACCGTCTCCTTCCTGAAGGCTTCCACCGCGAGCTTGTCGACGTCCGTCTTTTGCCTTCCGATCTAATCAAGTCATAGCCACCACAAAATGTGAGTTTCGTTCCCACAAAACGACTTGGTCGGCGTGCTTTACCTCGTTCAGGCGCTTCAACATGTCACCGTATGCGTTGCACTTCAGCAGTTGTTCTCTCTCCATTTTCATCAGCGCCAACGCGAATCGGAAGAGAACCTCATCACCGAGAAAGAACAGGAGATCCCATATCCTGACGGTGACGTCTCTCGGGCACGGACTCGAGAACAGCGTGAGAAACCACTCTGTGCAGGCTAATGAGAGCTCCATGCCTGAGCCGCCGAGCATTTCCAGATGCGCCGCAATCGGTTGTTCCTGCACTCGGACGAGATCTGCGAAAACATGCTGGTCGACTGCCAAGCCAAGCTGTTCGATACAAACAAACACGTCACTACACACAACTCCACTAGACAGATCTTCCAGATCTCGTCACGTACCATCGTCGTATAGAAATCCTCCGGCACGATCTGGATCATCTTCATCAGCAAGTAGAATGCTTCTTCTTCCTCGACAAATTGCAGCAGCCGAGCCACGATGTAGTTCAGACCTTGGCAGTACCCGAGCGTCGGGTTGAAGCACGAATACGCCACCAGCACTCGACGCATCATCTTTGTCTTGTCATCATTCCACTGCGGCTTGTCTTCCTCTGGAACTGTGCGGTGTAGGTCTGCGTCGATCTGCCTCGTGGCGTCGGTCTCGTCCACTGCCATCGCGAGAAATCGCTGGTAGTCAATTTTCCGCCTTCGACGTTCTGTGCCAGCTCCGGAGGACAAAATCCACAGCTTGCCATGCAAATGCTCAGGCACACGCTCGCCCAGTCCGTCGTCTCGAAGAAGCCTCGCTCGAACATGCTCTTCCGTCCGCCAGAGATCATGCGCAAGTTTGCCGACACCTTCCTTTTTCGTTGAGTTCTGTCCCTTGGACGCCTCCACCTCCTCGCTGACCTGCTGTAGGGTCTCGTACTTCTCGAGCAGTTCATCCCATGACAGATTCTCGTCTCTCAGAAGATCGGTACTCCGTCGTGAAGACAGAAACGAGTCGTGTGGAGTCATGAGCGATGGCGCCGGGCTGTCAGAGACGGCGACCTTCATCGAAATGCTAGCAGAACTGCGTGCGTCGATTGATCGGCGGTGTGAAATCGACACTGCCACACTCTGCAACGCCAAGATGTTGCGGTACACTACACAGTCGAGTGAGGGGTGTAAGTCTAGTGGCTCAAATCACTGTCGGCTGCATGGATCAAACACACACCTTTGTCGAGGTTCTGCATGTCGAGCAAGTCATCCGGCTGAAACATATCTTGCGGCAGCACGCCAATCACCTCACACGCACTACAGCCACACGAAGCGCACACATTGTCAGTATTCAAGCAAGCAACGCACCACGCAATCAGCAGAGATGCACGTACCGCAGGTATTCTTCGATGTTGTCCCTCGCCACACGCTTTTGCCGGAGCCACTTGTCGTTGATGTTGCTTTCTCGTATCCGCAATCGCTCGGACGATCGTCGCTGGTCGTCATCCAGCATCGTCACGTCATTCAAATCATCCGTGATCGGCAGGTCGTCTGCGTTCATTGCCGACGGCCACGAAGTCTTGATCGACGCGCAGCTTCGTTCGCGCATGCCCAACGCCCGATACAGTTTGTCTGCGAGCGCACAGAGCACCTCGCCGGAGAGCAGCGCCTGTGGGAAGCCTAGCGAAAACTGCTCGCTCAGTACCATCTCCATCCAGCGCCGAGCGATCTCGCCCGTGCGCTCCGTGCTCATGCGACCGGGCAGCGTGAGCCAGAACGACGACGCATGCGCCATCGCCGCGGGCGACGAGAGCATCATGGCGTGGCGGTGTCCTCCTCCTCACTGCCTGCCTGTGTGGGCGTCCGCTGGATGCTCCGTTCTTCTCCGTTTGCCGGCGACGTGATTGAGCGTGGTCTCCTCCTTCTCGTGCGGTGCTGGCCCGCCTCGTACACAGCCTCGGCTCTCACGCTCTCTTCGCCGAGGAGCAACTCGCCATTTTCAGGTGGAGCAGCCCCCCTTCAGAAAATATTCGAACTTAGTCAGCATACAGCCACTGGAGATGTTAGAAGACTCTACCTGACTTGAAGAACATCGGTCGATATGCAAGTGACGCAGCGTGTGTGACGTTTGTGTGGATGTCACAGCCGATGGTCACTGATCGAAGGCGGCGACAGCTGTTCGTGCTGAGGCTGGCTTCCCTGTGAGATTCAATACTCAATGCGAACCTAAGGTGGACTGTAGGCACACCGATGCGTACTTAGTCGTGATGTTCCTGTGGCGTTCGGCCCCCTTCGTCTCGAAAGCCACAGGCAAGCAACATCTCCTCGACATAAGCGACAGAAGATGATGAAGCGGCGCAACGCAGCGGCGCCAGAGCGAGCTGACGACTTGACGCGAGCAGCTACGAATGTCAACCACGTTGAAGTTGGGATCCTTCGTGGCGGCGCCGTCGCCATGGACCAGGGCCGTGTGGGCGAGGCTGGCGCCGTGGGCGACGTGGCCACTACAGCGGATGCCTCTGCGGGCAGCGGAGCCGTCGAGGAGGATGACGCCGTGCCCGTGAAGAAGCGCCGTACGAAGAACTTCAAGTGGCGCGAAGATATGGCCAAGAGATCGCGTGTCGGCGACATCCTCACGCGCGTGCCTTCCTTGGAGCCCGCGACGTTCACCAACTGGGACGAGTTCATCAGCGCATGGACTGAGTACATGGTCCACACGAAGACGCTGTACCGTCGACGAAGCTCGTGCTCCACGGCGTCGTGGAACAGCAAGAATCGGTACAAGACGCTGCCGGTGCCAGAGACGTTCCAGTACGCGACGATGGCGTACTGGTGCACACACGGTTGCATTCAGCCTTCGCGCGGCACGGGTGTCCGCGCGCATCTCCACAACCGCTTCACGGGATGCACGGCTCGCATCACGGCGGATGTGGTCTACGAAAAGGGCGAGAACAATGAAGTGCGGTGGTTTATCCGCGTTCGCAACCAGGTACGAGATGACTCTGTTGATCTAGATTGGCTCCGCACGTACGTCAAGGCTGATTCGTTTGTTGTGCTTGACAGATCTCTCAGCACAACCACCGCATCAGCGACGAGATCTTCGCCTGCTACACGAACAACAGCTCTGTTCCAGATGAGCTACTTCTCGGCCCAGCTGATGAAACGCAGCAAGAGGAGCGCACGGAGTACAGTGCAGCTACAACTGCTGAAGCAGGCGATTTCGAGATCGGTGTTACAGCGCAAGGTATGATCGATGACTTTCTGTCTCAACTCTTCTGCTTGTAATCTCATAGAGTGGATGTCGTTCGTAGATTCTGCGGCAGGAGCTAATGCGAGTCTTGCGTTCAACGCGAACTCGGCGTTGGCGAAGGAGGTGCTGGCCGATGAGCAGAAGGTCAACATGGCACGCACTGAACTGCAGCCACTGCTGGAAGAACTGCGCCGCACGCCATCGCGAGTGATCCACAAGCGATTGCAGGATGTCTCCGAGTTCGTCATGCATCTCATGGCCAAGTGGGAGCAAGGTAAGCTGACAAAAGCTTATGAATCTGCAACTATGGACTGCATACTCACGCGTTTACGGTACTTTTAGATCGCGCGAACGAAGACCGTCACTTGCATTTCATCGCACAATCTGCCGCGAATGCCGCGTCTGCTGAGCAACAGCGACTCGCCGGAGCACGTGCGGCTAACGAAACCCTCGTTCCTGAAGATGCTGCTCAGCCGTCGGGTTTGGATGGGTCAGGTGAGCAAGTCGTCGAAACTGAGATTATCTGAAAAGAAAATGAGTCGACAATCAGTTAAGTGAAGAGTGGTCAGTTTTTGATATGACACTATGGTCAATGATCAATTGCGTTTCATTATTGGGTGAAAGAATATGTAAGTGGGAGTGGTGGAGTCTGATCCACATCGTTTACGCCTCGTCCGACGACGACTGGAACTTAGGTGGGTGGTGGCGAGCAATGAGGTACGTGTAGGCCTCCGATCCAGCAAGCGCACCGAAGAACGGCGCAATGCAAGGCACCCAGAAGTATCCGTTGCCGTACGTGAACACCTTGAAGCCCCAGCCAGCCAAAGCCGTGAAGAGACGAGGCGAGAAGTCACGCGCTGGGTTGAGCGCGAAGCCCGTGTTGTAGCCGAACGAAAGCGCGATGCCCGACAGGATCAGGCCTATCACCACTGGCTTCATGCCATTGTCCGCCTCGTTGTTGAACTTGTCGGTGACGGAGAAGATACCCAACAACAAGAGGAAGCTGCCAATGACTTCATCGAGGAAGCCAGCCATCAGGCCTTCGTGGTCCTTCGGGTACGTGGCGAAGATGCCAGCAGTACCTTGCTCCCACGAGTTGAGCTCCTGAAGGCCAGAGTAGTAGCCGAAGTACACAATGATGGCACCAACGAAGGCACCAGCGAACTGAGCAGAGATGTAGTATGGCGCCTTCTTCCATGGAAGACGACCGTGGCGGCACATCGCAACAGTGACAGCCGGGTTCAAGTGGCCACCGCTGACACCGGCAGAAGCGTAGAGACCCATCATGAGCGCGATACCGAAGCCCAGTGCGATGGTAGACCAGTCACCGGCGTAGTTGGTAAGGTCCGGGTGAGCGTCCTTCTTGAGCGCGTTGTTACTCTCAATACCCTGCGAGATGACGGTCTGGCACACCACGCCATCACCCACGAGCACGAGGATCATGGTGCCGAGGAACTCGGCGTAGGCCTCGCGCATCACGGTCTTGCGGTCGATCGGAGCATCCGTCGTGAGCGACAAATCGTCCGAGTAGTTGACCTCTTCAGGTGAGCGGAAAAGGTGCTTGTCTCCCGCCATTGTTGCTGGCTTGTGATGTCCTAGGTGAGCTGTCGAAGAGGAAGCAGATTGAGGAATGAGCTTCTTGCAAGAGTGTCTGCGCTGCTGCTGCGTCTGCGACTCGCCCTAGTTGTGCGAGCCCATACGATGAACGGTAGGACAGGCAAAGATCGCTTCTTTGTGCATCTTTAGCTCATGATTCCATACAAGTGGTTCAAAACCCATCCAGCTACAGGTAGCTCTACCTACTCCAGAAGGATGTTGCTTCTTATCTTGACGGCCATTCTTGACCATGGATGGCTCACAAAACGATGTATTTTTGTTTTGGGCTTTGGCGATGCTTTATTTAGGTTGTTGAAGCTTCACTTCCCGCGAGTTCCAAGAGGAGGTTATTTTTAGGCTGCGCGGAGAGGTCTATTTTTGGGCGTTAACCTTGAAGTCGGGCTGGGGTGAGAAATGGCGGGAAGCTACCCCCCATGAGGTACTACTCACAAATCCATGGTACAGCTCAACCGTTACCTTTGCACAGCAAAGAAGTTTCGGAATGGGATCCGCCACGGAAACCTGTGGGCGACAATGGTGGCGTGCTTCTCTTTGATTAGCGACGCTCTGCGCAGCGTTAGCGCCGCTTTCTATCACCAAGAAGTGCTCCTTCGTGGATATCGACAACCGCGCGAGAGATCCAGCGAGAATTGACCTCTAGACGACCATGTTTCCCGGACGAGCCGACAGCAGTCGCTACCGCCCGAGGAGCTTGTCGACGTCCGTCGTTGCGAACGCCAGTACTAGCGATGGCGTCGCGTCTTCTACTCGTATGATATCTTCTGCTTCAGCGGCTGCGTCATCGGCGCCAGTCAGCCGGCGAGAGTCGTCGCCACAATCTGCGAGCCGCATCCCTTCAGTTCCAGCAACTCGTCTTCCCAGTCGAACGGCGACATCAACACCTTCACTAGTCCACGCACCGTCTGCGATTAGTGCTTCGCGAAGTACCAGAATACCAGCACCCGTAGCGAGCAGCGCGCAGTCCACCTCCAGCCGGATCAATGGCAGCAGAACAGTTAGTACCGTGTCCTCGACAAGCTCCAGACTTCGCAGTGTCGGCGGTGCGACCACAACAACATCATCAACTGCAAGACCCATTCTTCGACGCAACATCGGCCGCTTTGACACAATTAATGAAGACAACGACAACCAGGATGAGCCGCAATTCATGGACGAAGACGCGGAGTGCAGTGGTGATATTGACCCCAACGACGACTCGGCGAGTTCAGCGTGTAGCACGGCGTTTGCTGCCGGCGAGAGCCACATCATCACCGCTGTGCGTGTGCGTCCCATGTTCGCATCCGAGCGCAAGGCCGGCTGCAGACGCATCATCGACATGGGCGTCCAGTCTTCGAGCACAGGCAACTGGACGCGAATCGTGAATCCCATCTCGCTCACCAACGCGACGCCATCAAGCCACGTCGACGACGATTCGCCGGCAACCATGAGTCGCCACATAACCCAGTTCACGCACGATTTCCACTTCGACCACAGTTTCTGGTCGTACGATCGAACGCCGGGTCGTGCGTTTGCCACTCAAAGTACCATCTACGAAGAGCTTGGAGTCTTCGCGATCGACTCAGCATGGCAAGGATACAACTGCTCCATCTTCGCCTACGGACAGACCAGTGCCGGTAAGACGTTCACAATGACCGGTGATACCGTCGACGTCCGAACTCCTCCAATGCAGCCGTCGACTGGCGCGTCCGAACTCCCTCCCGGATGCCATCCTCGACAAGGCTTGATTCCTCGAATCTGTCGCGGTCTATTTGACAGAATCGAACACGCTAGTGCGCAGGCACAGAGCTCTGGCCAGAGCTGCCGCTTTGCTGTTCAAGTGAGCTACGTCGAAGTGTACCACGAGCGCGTTTACGACTTGCTTGCGGGCTCATCGCCAAACGGCAAAGAGTCCCTCAAAGTGCGTGAAAGTCCCGAAGACGGTGTGTTTGTCGAAAATGCAAAGAGCCGAAGCGTGTCTCGGTTTGAAGACATCAAGGCTTTGATCGACGAAGGAAACCGCGTGCGCTCAGTGGCTGCGACAAACGTGAACCAGCGCTCTTCACGCTCACACGCGATCTTGACGCTGTACGTCAAGCAGCACAGTCCCAGTGTGAGAATAAGCGCGGCAACTTTGACGAGTTCGTCGTGGATGGCGAGTCCTCCGTCTGGATCTGGTGACGTTGGTGCACCAGGTCTGACAGTGTTCGCGAAGAAGAGCAAAATCTGCTTGGTAGATCTTGCTGGAAGCGAGCGCGCTGATATTTCAGGTGCGAGCGGACAGCGACTCAAGGAGGCCGGCAGCATCAACCGATCCCTCTCTACTTTGGCTGACGTCATCAGCGCGCTGTCAAAGCGGTCGTCTGTGCTGCCTGGCAGCAATGGACACGTGTCTTCGAGTCAAGTCTCTGCGTTTGTGCCGTACCGAAATTCTGTTCTCACGCGGTTGCTCAAGGAAAGCCTCGGTGGAAATGCCAAGACTGTGATGCTCGCAGCTATCAGTCCGTGTTGTGTGCATTACGAAGAGACCCTGAGCACTCTCAAGTATATCGAACGAGCCAAAAACGTGGTCAACACTGTGAAGGTCAACACGGAAAATAGCCTGGAGTTGGTGCACGAACTGCGTCGCGAGATCTCCGAGCTCAAGGCAAAGCTGCAGTCTACTGTCGCACCAGCACCGCCATCGATGTTTTACACGCGGACAAAGACCAGTGATCTAGCAGCTATGTATCCCCACGTCGAGGAGCGCGTTTACCATTGCGACATTCCGGACAGCAGTGCAGCGTGCGAGGCTGTGTTCAGTCAGCTGCAAAGGCAAGAAAAATCCATGGAGGTTCGCGACCCTGTGAAGGCACCTGAGCCAGAGATGCAAGGCGAAGAGAGCCCGCAATATCCTTCTATCTCCTTTAACGAGGCAGACAAGGCAAAAATGGAACGAGAGATCGCCAAACTGAAGATGCAGCTCAAGAAGAAGGATAAAGAATTGCAGCAGCGCCAACACGAAGTGATTTCAATGAAGGCCGCTGAGAACCAGAGGCAGCAAGAGCGAGAAGAACTTGACCAGTCCACGCTCCGCAAACAGGTATTGCTACTCAACTTAGTAGCAACCCATCGACGTGTTTGCTTCCAGCAGAAAGTCCGCGTCTTTGAGCGATGGAGATCAAATGCCATGCTCCTGCAGACCATTTCACGCATATCCGACCACCACAGGATACGAAATCAAGAAAACGACTGCGAAAGCTCGCTCGAGGATATTGCAGTCGAGAATCTTCCCGCCCTCGAGGAAAATGGTGGAACGAAGCCGAGTCCACTTTCTTCACAAGTTTCTGCCCCCCGTACCATCTCGAGTCCCTCACGCCAGGGTGCAGTCAACTCGCTGTGTGCGTCAGTTGTGAGCACAGTGTTGTTTGATGGCCACACGACCTCGCAAGGAGTTTTCAGAGTTTCGGAGATCGGGACAGAGCCCAGCAGGAGTCGTCCTCACCGTGAAACCCACGTGCTGAGTCTCGATTCTCTTGAGATGTTGGCGACGACAACGGATGGCGAAGAAGAAGACATCATGACCCTCAGTCAAGCCATGGATATTTGCTTGTCGCCATGCGAAAATGCTCCAATCAGTGTTGGATCCGCTCCTGCGCCTGCAATCCTGACTTTGGAACTTGCCGGCGTGCACGATTTCGAGTTGGATCGAGTTCTCCAAGAGAGTATTGACGAAGCCGCTGCAGTCGTCGAGGCATTTGAGGCGAAAGGAAAGCGGGACATCGAGTGCCTTGACGACCATGAAACGCCAGCAGAGGCCAAGCATAGAGCTACAACAGCGATCGCGAAGTACAAGCAGCAAGCATTGGCTCGGATCGTCCGATGCTTGGACGTCGTGGATTCCGCACGCAAGTATCTGGGGCCGACCGATCGCCAGCTTCGACGAAGGCACGACGATCGCAATGCTCACGATGAACAACAGGGCGGCGGGGCTGCGGCGGACAACCTTCTCACATCCACTGGGATGGAGCGTCAACTTTTGAAGCATGTTGATAGCTGCCTCGTGACCATCGTGGATCAACTCGATGACTTCCGCTCTGCGATTTCCGGATGGTCAGTGAATGTCGACGAACTACCGACTGTGAACAAGCTCGAGTACTTGCTTCAGCGGAAGGTTGCGCTGTATGAACGCGTTGAAGCCCTTCTCACCGTGTTCTGCATGCACGTGCTTCGTCGTGTCTGCGATCAGATGTGTGCTCCGATAACCATGGCGCTCGTGAATACTGCGGAGTCGATCGCAGAACAGTTTACGAGTTTCCAGGCGCAACTGACGCAGGCCGAGATGTGGAAGGATTCCCTTTTGCCAATGGGGAACGCGTCCAAGATGTCGGTCGATGAGCCCATTGTTCTAGCTCTGGTGCACCTCTTTGGTCTCACTGAGCGAGTTAAAGCGACTTGGTGCGCCATCGACCAGAAGCACCGCCTGCTTGATGTCCACCTTCGATCCCAGCATAATCTTGTGGAGACGTCGAGCAACACGATCAGCAAGCTTACCGCGCGGTGCAAAGACGCAGAGTCACGATTGGCTGACTCGAAGAAACGCTACGACGGCGAGGTCCGGTGTATCAAGAACGACAAAGAAGCTGTGGAGGCATCGCTTCAACAAGCCCAAATACGCGAGCAAGAACTCATCGTGGAGCTAGCAGCACTCGAAACGGAGCTCCAAGTATCAAGAACAACCAACTCCACTCTTGACCACACAACGCAGTCTCTCCACGCTCAGCTTCAAGCCACGCTTCACGAGCGTATCCTGCTAGACGAACGACTATCGACCCTCCAAGCAGACAACGTATCGCTAAACATCAGAGTCGAGGGCCTGACACAGGAGAACGCTATGCTGGACGAGCGCGTGTCGGTTCTGACGAGTAGCATCGAGGCCTTGGTCGTGTCGGAGACCAGTCTGCGTGAGCAAGTGTCGAGTCTGAGTGAGCGGAAATCGTCCGTGAACTCGGAAGTGACGAAGCTGATGCAGCAGACGGCGGATGTGCGCGTGCGTGAGCAAGCTGCACAGGACGAGCTCGTGAGAGTATCGGCAGAGCTGACGTTGGCCCACGCTCGCGTGTCGGAGCTGGAGTCGAAGCACGACGAGCTGCATG
>JAADXE010000605.1:0-19930 GCA_023337545.1 Pythium coloratum | reverse complement strand
TCCTGGCGCTTTGCCCCGCAGGCAAACGTGGAGGGCCGCTCAAACTTCGTCTTCAGTACACTCATCATCCACCACTTGTAGGAGCGGCGACGGTGTGAGAACTGGAAGCCTCGCGAAGAAATCATCACGTGTCGTCGGCTCAGTAGCGCCGATTTGGGTGACGATCCTCCAGTCGTCTACCAGTCGATCCGCGATTGCGCGCTCGGCTCCAGGCTCGGGCGACAGCGTCGCCGAGCTCCTCTGTCCTTGGTGCACGTTGAATCGCTGGAAGAAAGCTCGCTCCGCTTCTAGAGTGCCGGTGGCATGGACGGCGAACGTGGCACGCCGACGGGCTTGGGCGCGCCGACGGTCGAGGCGGATGATGGCTCGACGAATACTGGCGACTTTGTCGAAAGGAACGAGGGCCAAGTCGGCCATGCCTTCCGTGACGGTCTTGACGTCGGCAGCACGGTGCCGCTGAATGGGACTCGCAGCAAACAACGCCGCGCGGAGAGCCGACGACAGGCGTTTCCGTCGTTGCCGTAGGCTGCGTTTTTGGCTACGGAGGTTCACCCGCACGCACACGAGTGCCTCCCGACGCACGTGATTCTTTAGGTTCACCCACGTCTGAGCACTCAACGCGCCGTCGGGAACCTCCTCCAGCACAAATGCGTCGAAGGCCTCTGTGGTGAGCTGTGTGACCGACGTGCGGCAACCGAACGGCAACGGGTAATGCAAGCGAGGCCGACGGCGCCGCGTGAGGGCGAGACCGCGTACCGGATGCTGACGGCGTCATGGTCGCTGAAGTTCGCCGGCGGGTCGACGCTGACGTTCGCGACGCGGGAAGCGAGCGCGGAACTGACGTGCCAACGGTCGAGCCGACTTGAGGCGAGGCTCCCGTCGCTCCACTGGTACTTGTACGTGTGATTCGCTGCCTGGAAGTCGATCTTGTCCGCTGTGGAGGTGACCGCATCCATTTCCGAGGCCAGCACATCAACCAGTTGCCAATGCTCGAGTAACGTTTGCAGTGCAGGCGAGTCGTGTGCATGGCTGGAGAGGCGGCTCCGGTCCAACTCGTCGGCCAACGTGCAGTTGAAGTCTCCGCCCATCAGGATGGCCCCTGGGGGACGCGTACACTCACAGAGGCTCAGGAAGAGCTGCTCACGGGCCATAAATTTGCTGCTGGGACCGTAGATGTTGATCAGCGTCACGTCCTGCCCGGCTGCCTCGACTGTGAGCGCCATGAACCAAGGTGACCATAGGTGCGGCCACAACGGTCGAGGCCGCGACGCCACCGAGTTTGGTTTCAACAGAATGGCCACGCCGCCCGCAGCCGTTGGCGTCGGGTGCCAATAGGAGAGAGGATATGGCAGTCGGTCGGGACGAAAACCCCACTCCAAGGCGTGCTGCGTCTCCAGTTGGTCTGCCCACGTCTGCGTGGCTCTGGGTCTCGCTGAATGGTAGGCAGCTGCTAGATTGGAGAGAGTCGAGACTTCGGCTTCGTCGTATCACTGCATTCCAGTGCACCCAAGAGTGCTCAGCTGCCGCGTGCGGCCAGCTCCACAAGGGCAGTCGGTTCGGTTCAGCTTGGTTGTGTCATACATCGCCGTGTGTCGCTTCGAGGCTCGTGGGTGTCAACAGCGGATGGCTGCGATAGCTGCTCACCACAAGCCAGCGTTCGAAGAATCCAAACAAGTTCGACGTTTTCTGCGCGATTCATGAAAAACCACGTTTACATGTTTTGACGAATTTTTGCAATTTATCGTAAAATGTGCGAGATCGTATTTTGACTTTTCAATTTCAATTACGAAATGATGTGGTGCTTGTGATCCACTCTAGCACTGTGGGCGTGGAGCTGGCGTGGGCTCTGGCGATGGAGTCGGAGCCACGGTCTGCTGTGTCGTTGGCGTTGGCGTAGACGTTGTTGGCGGACTCGTTGGTGTTGGCGTCGGCATCACGGTCGATGGTGACGGCGTAGGAGGTGCAGTCGTGGTCACTGGAGTCGGAGGAGCCGTCGTGACCGGGGCTTCCGTTGTGACAGGAGGCGCTGGTGTGGCTGGCGTGATGGACGGCGTCGGTGGCTCCGTCACTGGATGGTACGTCAACTGCGGAGGCATTGAGTGCGGAGCCGACGTGGGCTGCATCGTCACCGGCTCGCCTTCTGGGACGCACTGCATGACCAGACTCTTGCAGGTCTGACGGTCAAGAGGACACTCCTCCTCTGGCAGCCACGCAGCACAGGTCATCCAGCACATACCGGCGTTAGTCGTCGTGCCGACACACTCACACTTTGTGTTACACGAGTCCACTTGGGACTGCGAAGGGTACTCGTAGTTGCAGCGAGTCGCGCAGCTGGGGAAGATCGAGCCAACGTAGCCAGGACGTGGCTGGCACAGTCGGAACGCGCAGCTACCTTCTGACATCACGAGACGACGCCCTCCGGCACAGCCCACATTCTTTAAGTCACCACTGTCCACGCCATTAGCGTCGGCCATCAAGTGACGCGACGTTCGGTTGGTGAACTCCCCGAAGGTGACGCCTTTCTGCAGCATTCGCTGGTGCAGAGGCAGCAGCGTCATCTTGCCGAACCAAGCACGCAGGTGGCGGTGGCCTTCGGCCTGTGTTCCGACCAGCTCATCAGGCATCCGCATGCCGTGCATCACAGCTGGGATCTCGTGGGTTCCTTCGAGCCACTGCGTGAAACCCGTACCAGCCATGAGCACAAGCTCATCGTCCTTGAGCACTGGTCGAACAACGGACTCGTCATCGTTCTTGCGGATCACGAGGCCAGAGTCCTCAGACACGAGACGACGACGGGAGACCTGGCCACTGGCGTCGACGTTGAAGAATTCTGGTGCCGACATGGCGATGAACATGCCGTGGTCTTCGTGCAGCAGCAGCGACAAGTCACGTGCCGACGCTGGCTTCTCTTTGGGCTTCGTCGCAGCCTCATACGCATGGAAGTTGTCGAGACGCTCAGCGTCCCGGAAGAGCGAGCGCGAGGTGAGTAATCTGGCTCCATCACTCAACTGGAACGACGTGGAGTCCAGTGTGGCGGCGAACGACTCCACAGCACGCTCAAGCGTACGACTGAACTCGCCGTGGGCTTCGTGGTATCCTGGACACTTGGCTGCTAGCGTCGCGGACACAACGAGCTGATCAAGGTCACGACCGGCGTTGGCACGCAGCGTCAAACGCCGCGTACCATCGGCAAACTGCTTGGTCGACAGATGCTCGGACTGCTCGTCGCTCTCAATCGCAAGCGCGCAGTCGACAGCACTGGCCAGGTATCGCTCACGGGCGCCCACGTAGTTGGGGATGTTGCGCAGCGCGATGATCCCACCGGCTTCAAACGCTGCGAGTACACGGCTTGGTGTGCCATCGTTTCGAAGCGTTGAGTAGTCGAACGACGGCACGTCGTAGGCCGGGACGTTCTGGCTGGAAGCGGAGACTGTGGAGACCACAGAGAGCCCCAAGAGGAGCAGCGTGGAGGCGAGGACCATGGTGGAGACAGCACGGATTGAGGAATGAAAGAGAGAGAGAGGGACCAGCAAGAGAAAAGAGGGGTTGGTCTCCTCACAGCGAGGCTCACACCGAGGAGGGACGCGTGGGCCACGAGATGTGGACGGCGCGTGGCCGCTATTGTTGACAGTATTGATTGTGTCTCGTTGTTGTCGAGTGTCGGATCAACAATTGGAAGGAAAGTGGACGAGAGTGGACGTTCTTCGTGGCTGATTGCACCAGATGTCGGACCCGTCTTCGACTGAATAGTGTAGCCATCGCAATCATCACCCAGTCAGAATACCGGTATCGGATACCGACGGTATCACTTCAAGGATTAGACTGGTACAGTGTACCGATTTCGAACTCAGCTACTGAGTTAGCGTCACATGGGTACGCTGCGAGTGCACGGTTCAGAGCGTGGGTGCACTTTGTGGCTGAGCAATTAAAAAAACGCACTGCATCCATGCACTGGTTCCATGGCAACCGACCACGAATGTTGCTCAGTCGATGGCGCAACACGACCCGACTTTACCGTTAGAGAGTTCTTTTCTACTGTATATGGGTAAGCTCAACCTCAGAATGACATTCAATGGGGTAATCGAGAGACCTTTCGAGTGAATGGCAGTCTGCGTTGCCGTCGGCGAACAACACAATCCAATATGAGCACTAACATCGCAGTCTGTGGGACTTCACTCGAGGCGGCAAAGCAAAAATGCTTAGTCTACGCTGATGTTAGCAGTATTCCGAACGTTCCCACGACAGCCAACAACGCAGACCGTGCGAAGATATGCGCGTATGCACCGTGCCAGGAATACGCGAGGATTTTCGAGTCCCATGTCGCTGCAAAGTGTGATGAAGCTGTTAGTGCAGCGGCGCTACACCCCAACGGGATCCACAGCGCAGGGTACTGTACGGTGTTGGCATCAGTGAAGACCCGGAGTTTAGCAGCCTCACCTGAGGTCGTTAACGCAGCCGCATTGGAGACCAATTCCACAGTGGCTCCAACTCCAACATCACTCCCAGCACCGACGACCATGATGCCACCGCCGACGGCAAGAGAGTTGACTCCAACTACTACTCCCGTGCAGGTTCCTGCGTCCGTTGCAGAAGCAATTACAACTCCACCACTGGCAACAACAGCTCCTGACACACCGGCATCACAGTCAGTGCCTGCGCTGACCCCACCGTCGCCTGATGCGTCACTTGCTCCATCATCGACCGCTACTGAAGAGACGACGATGCCTCCAGTTGTTACACCCCCGCCAACTCCAGTCACTGCGCCGCCACCTGCAATGGACACCGCAACTCCGGAAGTGACACCTCCGGCACCAACAACGACGGCCGCACCTCCCACAGCCACCAATCCACCTCCTTCACTTCCCCCAGCTCCCACTCCACCACCAGCCACGTCGCTTCCGCCAAGTTCAACAACACCAACGCCAACGACAACTTCTCAGCCAACGGCGACACCATTTTCGTCCAAGACGACAGCAACAACATCTTCTACTCCGTCACGTCCAGCTCCTTCGCCAGCTTCGTCGCCAATAGTTACGACGTCGCCACAGCCATCGGCGGTCCCACAGGCTTCTTCCTCCACAGCCACCACAGCGACGACGAAGCCACCGTCACAAACGGCAGCATCATCCATTACCGTGACTCAGACGACGAAGGCGGTCAATGTCACCGCGACAATATCAGAAGTTTTCACGGGAAATCCTGCTGCTACAAGTACGGCAGCTGAGACGCCTGTCGTGACAGCTACTAGTTCGCCAGAGCAGCCCCCTGCAAGTACTCCGACTACGACTCTATCCTTGGCCGAGTCACCGCAGTCAACTCCATCCCCCCCAAAAGAGACTCGCTCGCAAAGCGATACGGGCTTCAGTTCCATCGTAGTTGCTATCAGTGGAGGCGTCGTGCTCCTCGTGGTCGTGCTCGCTATTGTCCTCGTACGAATCGCGCAGACCAAGCGTCGACGACGACCTTTCGAGTACAATGAAGACATGGGCTCTAAGTACCAAGACATGAGCTCCCCACGGACAGCCGTAGGGACCACAATGTCCGTGCCTTGGGCTGGTTCCGTCCTCGCCACGAGTCGGATCTCACTGGACAAGCTCCAGCGTGGGCCTATTATCAGTCAAGGAGGGTACGGTGAGGTCTCTAGAGGGTACTACAACGGCCAGGAGGTCGCGATCAAGAGGCTGCTGGTCTCACGACGCCGAGACCTCGTCAGTATCCACGATTTCCTGGAAGAGATCAAACTCACAGCGATGCTGGACCACGAATGCATCGCCAAGTTCATCGGTGTAGGCTGTGATTCGCCGTCGGATCTGTGCATGGTCTCCGAATACGTGCCCGGTGGTGACCTCCGGTCTCTGCTAAGTCGAAGAGCTCGAGAAAGAGGTACCAGGGGCTTCGACGATGACAAGCTCCGCATTGCGATGCAAATCGCCCACGCACTGACGTATCTACACACACTGCAGCCAGTCGTCGTCCACCGCGATCTCAAGTCCAGAAACGTTCTACTCACGGCACAACTGGACGCCAAGCTCATCGACTTTGGTGTGTCAACCGAACGCTGTGATGTGACGATGACGGCCGGCGTCGGGACTTCACTGTGGATGGCTCCAGAGATGATGCTCGGCCAGAGATACGACGAGAAGGCCGACGTGTTCTCTTTCGGCGTCGTGCTATCGGAGCTAGACACTCATGAGTTACCGTATTCCCACATGCGCGAGAGTCCATCAGGCCGACTGATGAACGACATGGTCGTGATGCAACTCGTGTCGCAGGGTCAGTTGAAACCCGAGTTCTCAGCATCAGCGGACCCCAGGATCGTCGAGTTGGCGAGGGATTGTCTGCAACTCGACCCGAACAAACGACCGTCAGCCTCGGAGGTACTCTACTTCATCCACCGGACCCGGCGAGCTGGTGCACTGGTCTGAATTCCACTCCGCAAAAAATCTACAAAAATGTTTTTTGTAAACGGGTCAAATGCTAATTCACAGGGGAAATGATTTTTCGAGTTCTGTAAACGTGAAATATTGTATTTTAGTGGATATGATTTACTTCAAGTTGAAGGTACTGGATAGTGATTCATCAGAATTGAAACTGAATCACCACGTAAGCCAAGTGAGGATCGGTAATCCAGCTTACGCACTATCCTGGCTTCATTGTCAACAGCCTCAGCGTGAGAGAGCGGGGTGAATCCATTAATTAACGACCCAAGAGAGTTTTCCGACTTCCTGTACATTCCTTCTTCCTTAGCCATTCGCACGAGCTGCACCCTGCACCCTGCGATCTCATGTCTCCGTCCTTCAACGAAGTCTCCGCTATTGCAGCCACCACTCCGACTCTTTGCCTTATTGCAGCCAGCTGACCACAAGATCCTTGCAGACATTTGCCAAGGGACCCGTTAGATGAGACGGTATCACCTAGACGGGAGATTGTATGGTTTTGAAGGTGGCACACTACGTATCGATACCGATAATGAGACGTCTTGCACGTCAACTCAGGTTCACAGAAGCGGACGCCTCGGTTCGTCCAGAAAAAGAGGAGGCGTACCCACCCAAACAGGGTACGGCTGCACCTCATCACTGGCGCTTTCCTCGAAGAGTGACGGTGCCAAAGTAGCCGGGCGGGTTCTCAGAGTTTCGAGGAATTTACAATCCGCACTGCTCCCACAGTTCACATTTCACCACGAAGAAGAACTGAATGGCACTATGAGTGACTGTATGAAGAAGTGGACGAACGCTCTCGATGCGTGTGAGACCACGACGGGTCTCCACGGCCCTCGAGATCCAAGCGAAGACAGTGCGTCGCTACGGCTGTGGCTGTGTGCGAACGCAGTTTGCCAAGATCTGCTCAAGATATCGCAGGAACTGCTCGCAGTCGACTGCCCCGAGGCCTTCCTCGAGCATGAGAAATGCTCTTATGATGTGTGGAGCAAGACCTTCTGCCCCACGACTGAATCTACCACGGCCGTCGGTCGCATGTTGCAGGCTGGATCCCCGCCGATGGTTACTCAGCCATCCCCAGTACCAGCACCACTGACAATAATGACACCCACCCCGCCAGCAAACACCCCTGGACAGCAAACGACCACGTCCCCACCTTCAAACAGCGGCACGTATTCGGTCGCCACGCCTCCACCGTTTACGCCTCCTCCAGTTACGACCGCCACGCCTCCTCCAACCTTCGGCACCGTCATGTCCACGTTCACGCCACCGCCTACAACAGCACGTACAACGTCCACGTTCACGCCTCCGCCAACCACCATCAAGCCCACGTCGTCCACTCCGACGACGACCCCACCAAGGGGATCAGTTACGCCCAACACTACCACGCCGTATACGCTAACCCCGCCACCATCAACTACTGCTCCTCCTCCGACTCTCTCCGCGGCATTCGGACCGAGTCCAGCGGTGACGACTGAGACCAATTCCAAGTCAGGCGGCGTCCCCACGGTGGCGCTCGTTGGAGGAGGCGGTGGAATTGTATTCGTGGTGGTAGTCGCCGTGGTGATCCTGCTCTGCATCAGACGCAAGCGAAGCCGACGTGACGAGCACCCTGTCGTGACCCCGAAGCGGGACGAGTGCCAGACAGACTACACCGCCACCGCCCTGACCTCGCCGGGAACACGCACAGACACAGACAAGAGGACAAGGACACCGGCGATAACTACAGAAGTAACGACCACAGAGCCAACGACGATGTCGGCGGACGTCTTTGATGGGAAACTCGAAGGCTTGGCCCGCATCCCGTACAAGGAGATCCACGCAAACCACCAATACATCGGCCACGGAGGCTTCGGAGTCGTCTACCGAGGCTTGTATCAAGGCAAAGACGTCACCATCAAGGAGCTAGGACGCCCTTCTGACAAGGATCACATGGACAAGTTTGTAAACGAAGCCCGCTTGACAGCCCAGCTTAACCACCCGCACCTGCGAAGTTCGTGGGCGTGACCTTCAAGGCGAAGGACACGTTGTGCTTGGTCACGGAGTTCGTGAATGGCGGCGACTTGCGCACACACTTGGATAAACTGAAGAAACGTGAGCAACCCACGGGTTTCGAAAACGAGAAGGTCAAGATTGCACTCCAGGTCGCCGAGGCGCTGGAGCATCTTCACACAAAAGCCACCAGTGCTACACAGAGATCTCAAGTCGAAAAACATCGTGCTCACAGACACGATGGACGCGAAACTCATTGACTTTGGGGTCTCAGTTGAGTGTTTCGACGCGAGCATGACTGTGAATGTTGGAACGCCACTTTGGATGGCTCCTGAGGTCGCTGAAGGGAAGCACTACAACGAGAAGTGCGATATTTTCTCGTTTGGGGTGCTCATGTCGGAACTCGACACCCACGAAACGCCGTACGCACACGTGAACGACCCGAATTCGAGCGAGCATGTCCCGAAGCACAAGTTATTGACGGCTATCCGGAGTGGTGAAGCCGAGCTGTACTTCACATTAGGGGCCGACCGGGATCTGCTAAAGCTCGCGCGTGACTGTTTGGCAACCGATCCGTACAATCGACCGACGGCGATGCAATTGGTGAGCAGGTTACGAAAAAAAATGGAGGAGATGAAGCCCACGACACGGAACTTGCCTCCGACGTACTTATCGACGGGCGGATACTAATAACAGCCCAGTCAGTTGACTCCACCTATATAAATGCAAAAAACAAGGAGCTGTTAGATGAGACCATTTTGCATTAGCGAATGCATTTCATCGCCTCCGAGTTTCAGCAGTGAACTTCTGTGAGGAGGAAAGTCCTCTTTGCTGAACTCTGCACCCAACGCACAGTTGAATTCGACCGTGGCTATAGTAAACCCAACTTGGGTCACCCAAGGCTCTTTTTTTTATTGCTGGGATATTCAACACTCTTGTCGATCTTTTCAAAAATACCAAAACAAGGCAAACACACGGGATTTTGGAGAGCCGTAATTGGCTTAGGTTACCCTCTTCTGGATGAGAGGTATAAAAACACACCTAGATTTGTAACTTCTTGACATTGATCGGCTGGCTATGTGCAAAAAGATGTTGCTTTGAACCGAGTTTACAGCACCATGCAAGTAAAAAGCCCAAAATTGTTTGTAGATGCCCAACATATTACAAAACAAGCAAACACAATCATTTTGTATGAAGACCACCAAAGAGCCACCGTCATTTCTCATTGGAGTCCTCTGAGGCTGCGAGTTGCAGCCACTAGCAGAGTTTGAGGGCGGCTGAAGGGACACCCTTCGGTGACGGTCCAGAGAGTTGCGGCTGCCGAACCCAAGCAAACTGGGTACCAAACGTGAGAATCACCATAGAAAAACTTCGTCTCATTGCGCAGGAGACTCTCTCTTCTTTCATAGGTTGCTTGGCGTTCATACGTGCGGTCGAGTTCCTCTGTCAAGCAAAGCACCGTCTCACTTCTCAACAAGACATATCGACAACGAATCCATCCACATCTCCACCATGAGCAACTGCATGCAGCCGTGGAACGACGGCCTCACGGCGTGTATGGCGGCAACAGGACTCACAGTCCCCACGGAGCCGAATGATGACAACTACAAGGACCGACTCACGATCTGCGCGAAACCCACGTGTCAGGCGCTGTTCACGACGTTCCGCAACCTCATCGCCGCGAAATGCCAGGCGGCGTTGACCGAACAAGCCAGATACCCAAGCGGCATGTGGAACGTAGGCTTCTGTCCCACGACCACTGCGCCGACAACGAAACCTCCACCGACGACGCCCCCACCGACAACGACGGTGCCTCCTATAACGCCACCGCCAGCTATGAATGCTTCTGGATCGGCTTCAGGATCTGGAGATCAACTGGTACAGCCCATCGTATCTCCGGTTACTGGCTCTGTGGCCCCCGTCGTCGTACCATCTCGAACAGCGCCAACACAAGCGCAAGCCAAATCGGGACTCAGCACGCCAGTGATTGCTGCTGCTGGAGGCGGCGGCTTCCTCGTGCTTGCGCTCCTACTGCTTTTGGTGTTCTGTTGCTACCGTAAACGCCGTCGGGACAAGACTACGGACGCGGCAGCATCAGTTAACGCAGCACTGTCACCGAAACTGGACGAGTGGAATGATATTGCATATGCGGATCTGTAGCCTGCGGGTACAGCCGAGGTCACGACGACCACCAATTCAATTCTCGGTGGGATCCCACTCCACAATTGTCGTATTGACATGGCAGCAATTCGCAGAGGGACGACGCCCGTTGGCCGTGGAGGCTTTGGTGAAGTCTACCGAGGTGAATACCAAGGCAGAGACGTCGCCATCAAGCAGCTTCTACGCGAGAAGCGTCGGGATTCCGACGAGATCAGGAAGTTCAAGGCGGAAATCATTCGCACCGCAGCTCTCAGCCACCGCCACATTCCGAAATTCATTGGCGCCGCGTGGACGACGAAGAACGATCTGTGTATGGTCACGGAGTTCATCCCCAGTGGCGACCTGCGGACGTACTTGAGAACGACCTACCGCCCTGGGAATCCGGCGGGCTTCACACCTGAGAAACTCAAGATCGCCCGTCAGATCGCAGAGGTGCTCGTGTATCTGCACGGACTCGCTATGCGAGTTGTGCACCGCGACCTAAAGTCGCTGAACGTGTTGCTAACATTCAGTGGCGATGCCAAGGTCATTGACTTTGGCGTCGCGACTGAAAGCCACGACTCAATGCTCACGACGGGCGTTGACACGTCGCTGTGGATGGCACCAGAGGTCATGCTCAGTGGCAAGTACAATGAGAAGCCGACATCTTCTCGTTCGGCGTGCTGCTGTCGGAGCGGGACACGCATCAGATACCGTACTCGCAGATCACGACGGTGAGTGGCGGCAACAAGACGCCGTCGCTTCCGTTGCTCAACCAGATCGCTCGTGGGGAGTTCACGCCGCAGTTCACAGTGGATGTGGATCCGACGATGAAGAAGCTGGCGGAAGACTGTTTGTCCACAAAGCCTAAGGATCGACCCACGGCGACGGAGCTGCTGGCGAGACTGGCAGGTTTCATTCGATACCAAGCTGCCCAGAAAACGACAAACAGCTCCACCGCCAGTCGCACGATGGGGACCGGAAGACCAAGCCTACAAACTACCACAAACCCAGTACACGTAGGAGATAGATTGGCAGTAAGTTACTGTAGCTGACAGCATGACGATCTTAGATTCTAAGTAAGAAGTTCGACCAAGGACGAAGTCCAGACTTTCATTCCACGTGTTGAGAATCTTCAGCAAAATGAAAGTGTCTCTTTAAACGCATACCTGTCCAAACCGAATGCCGATCGTGCACCAACACCCTACGACAGTACTTATAGAATCGAACCCTGCTCAAACCGATACCGATGAGGGTGATTTACTCATGTGGACATTTGGCGTTTGGCTTCACTGAGATCACAGTCGTTGAAGTTGCCACCGTGGACGCCCAAGGCTCACTTCCTTCTTCCACACAAAGCCATTCGAACTGAATGCTTCTTTGCTGGCTGGGTCCTCAGCAACCAGTCAGCGTGTTCACTCACTCGCCAAGCCACACGACTGGACGACAACCATCTTCCATCTTCCCCAGCGTCAATGACGCGGCGCCATCCTCAACTGTGCGTGTAGTACAGTACTCGACGCCACGCTGGCTGTCGCTCAGCACCGCCTGCGCCAGGCTGTCACTCAACGATGGCGCCCTGCGTCTCTGGCTTGATTCCTGCTTCTGCGCCGTGGAGACCACACCTGGGTCGTTAGACAGCCACCATGTCGACGTGTATGACGCCCTGGAACACGGCGCTGATCGCGTGCGCCGACGAGGTGGGCTTCGGCATCCCCGTGTCTCCCACTAGCGACAACGTCGACCAGCGCGTCAAGATCTGCGCGTCCGACACGTGCCACGACCTCACCGTCATCTTCCGCGCGCTGATCGCAGGCAACTGCTCGCAGGCCATCGAGCAGAAGGACAAGTACCCGGACGGCATCTGGACGGACACGTACTGCCCCAAGACACTCATCCCGCCAGTCACGCGGGCTCCCAACACGACGGCGCCGACGCCCAACAAGACCACAGCAGCTCCGACTACGACGACGCCGAGTCCCTCGACGACTGTGCCAGTCACGACGGTACCAGTGACGACTGTACCAGTGACGAATATGCCGACGCCTGAGCCAGTCAGTGGTGTGGTTGTGGGGGCAGCTACAGACTCGGGAGGATCGAACAAGGGTGCGATCATTGGGGCTAGTGCGGGTGGTCTCGTGGTGCTGGTCTTGATCATCCTCGCGATCGTGTTCGTGCGTCGCAAGCGTCGTAGAGACACGAAGGAAGGGAAGGACCTGAACGACCACTACATGGGCCACTTGGAGACAGCGGCGACGTCGCGTACGGAGCCTACAACGACGCACGAGATGTGGGGTGGGCTGGGTATCTCCTTGAGCCGAATCCCGTATGAGAAGATCAAGGTCGGAGAGCTCATCAGCCAAGGAGGTTTCGGCGAGGTCTTCCGTGGGTCGTACAACGGCCAGCCTGTCGCGGTAAAGAGACTTCTGGCGTCACGACGTAAGGACAAAGAGAACCTCAAGAGCTTCCTCAATGAGATCAAACTCACGTCGTCGCTGGACCACGAGTGTATCGTCAAGTTCATCGGCGTGGCATGGGACGCGCCGTCGGATCTGTGTATGGTCTCAGAGCTCATGGTCGGAGGGGATCTTCGGTCTCTTCTCACAGACAAGGCACGCAGCGGAGCTCCTCACGGCTTCGACGACGAGAAGCTTCGCATCGCAGTGCAAGTGGCCCACGCACTGACGTACCTTCACAGTCTCCTCCCTGTCGTGGTCCACCGAGACCTGAAGTCCCGTAACATCTTACTGACGCACGACCACGACGCGAAGCTTATCGACTTTGGCGTCTCGACCGAAGAGCGTGACGTGACGATGACTGCGGGTGTCGGCACGTCATTGTGGATGGCGCCGGAGGTCATGATGGGCGAGCGGTACGACGAAAAGGCGGATATCTTCTCGTTTGGCGTCGTGCTCTCTGAACTGGACACGCACGAGCTTCCGTACTCGCACGCTCGCGACACGACGTCGTCTTCCGGCCGTCGGATGCCCGACTTGGTCGTGATGCAGCAAGTGGCGCTGGGACGATTAGCGCCAAAGTTTAGTGAGGCGGCAGACCCGGACATCGTCGCGCTGGCTCAGGACTGTCTCGCCGTGCAGCCCAAGCTCCGCCCGGCGGCAGCCGACGTCTTGTATCGCATCCACAAGGCGAGAAAGCGCGCGTCCGTTGTCTGATGTGGACTACACACGTCGCAGATATGGCTGTATTGTTCCAGAACACTGGACTGTAACTTCGGATTCTGGAATAAGTTTCTGACCTCCTGGAATTCAACCTGGAACTCTGCTACAATGCTTGTCTGTCACACACTCTGTGTTGAGCTGGCTTTTGACTGGGAGCCACACAGCCGTTGCCGCACAATCATACGGTCGTGTCAGGTGTGGGGCTCGCACCCACGGAAGACTGGCGAATGCTTCGAGGAAGACTCGCGAAGCGTCCGTCTTGTCCACTGTCGTGGCATTGTGCGCTTATATGATCAGCGTCCGCAATCGTTTGCCCCCAACCGCAGTCTGCTGTGCGTAAGCCAGCCGTCAGCGTCATACACCTGGACATGTGCAGTTTGCCAGTGAGCAGCCACGGTATCCGCTATTACATTCCCACGTTTCCAGCGCCCGGTGATCAGCGGCGGCATTCAGTTTTTCTAACCAGTAGAGAATAATGACAGCACGCAAGCTGAGACCGCAGGTAAGCTCCCCCTCGCCCACTGTATGGCCTCCTAGTCACCAGTGTCCAACGCCTGCTTGCTCTCCATGTTTCTGTAGGAGGACTGGCCTAGTCTCATTGACAAAGTGATTGAGCAGAACAAGACGCCTACGCCGGCCCCTGCGACTCCAGAGCCCGACGAGGACGAGAACGAACCGGACGAGAAAGAAGGCAGCAAGCACAGCCCCATGAACACCCCAACGACGACGGCGCCTTTAGTCGAGCGCGTCACGGCGCCGCCGACGACTGCGCCGCCGACGACGCGGCCTGCCAACGGAGCTTCTGGCGGAGGAGCTACGACGTCGTCGCCATTGACAGTGGCCAAGCCTTCGTCGAACAGCGGCTCGTCGAACGATATCAACACACAGAACAGTAAGGAGTCCGATGACGGCTCGTCCGGTGGGATCATCCGCACATCCGCTATGGTCGCGGCATTGCTTGTAGCTGTCGCGGTGATCGCGTTTATCGTGCGCAAGCGTCGGTCGAAGGCGACGGCGCAGACCAAGTCGCTGACAACGCCCGATGGAAACACACAGCAGAGTACGCGGTACGCCAACGGCACGGTGCTGGACAACACCAACGCCAACTACACCAACCTGCCGGACACCAAGGATCTGCTCGTGCTGCCTCGGCAGCCACAGCTCCAGCACTCGAGCTCCACGATGTCGGAGGACCCGGACATCACGACCATGCGGATCCCAATGGAGAAGGTCGAGTTAGGACACGTGATCAGTCGAGGAGGCTTTGGCGAAGTGTACCGCGGCACGTACAAGGGCGAACCCGTCGCGATCAAGCGTCTGCTTCCCGACCGCCGGAAGGATCTGCGTCAGATCGACGCGTTCTTAACAGAAGCCAAGCTCATGGGCGCGCTCGAGCACGAACGCATCGTTCAGTTCATCGGCGTGGCCTGGGATTCGCTGGCCGAAGTGTGTGTCGTGTCCGAGTTCATGGAAGGAGGAGACCTGCGGTCCGTGCTGGTGCGGTGGGAGACCAGCGAGCACCGTCTCCACGGCTTCGACCACGACAAGATCAAGATCGCTCTTCATGTGGCCCACGCCATGACGTACTTGCACTCGCTGCAGCCTATCGTTCTACACCGTGATCTCAAGTCCAAGAACATCCTGCTTTCGCTGGACTACGACGCCAAGATCACAGACTTTGGCGTTTCGCGAGAACGCAACGACGCGACCATGACTGCCGGCGTGGGCTCCTCGCTGTGGATGGCTCCGGAAGTGATGATGGGGGAACGATACGACGAAAAGGCCGACGTGTTCTCGTTCGGAGCCGTGCTGTCGGAGCTGGACACGCACTTGCTGCCGTACTCACACGCCGTGGAGCCAGGCACGGGCCGCAAGATCCCGGACACGGCGATCCTGCAGATGGTCACGATGGGAAGACTCACAGTCGAGTTCACGGATGGCGCCGACGAAGACATGGTGTCGCTGGGCCGCGCCTGCGTGGAACTGGACCCAACGAAGCGGCCGACCGCCGGCGAGGTGCTGCATCGCGTGCATCAGGTCTGGCGCAGCTGTGTGTCGTTGTGAAAAGTGTCCGGATGAGTCGTGAGTTTGAGTTTGAAAATTATAAAACATATTTTGAGATAAAAAAAGTTTGAATGGAAGTTGCGTTTACCGTAGACTGTGGAGCATTGGAGACCATTCAAACCTTCATAAGATACTTTTTGACACACAGAAATCGATGGAAACGTGGCGAGAGGAATAGAAGAAGATAGTGAGGAAGAGAGAGAGAGAGGAGGTAGGAGTCAAGTGCGGTGCCTGATAACGTCCATCTGAAAAATTTAAGGCCCGAAAGGGCTTTTACTGGATCCTCTCGAACGGATCTGTCCAGCGTTCGCCTGTACAGCGAGGGCACGCGCCTTTGGCGTTCGTATGCGCGTGATAGAGGCGTCTCGTATGCGTTGCGTGGTCTCTGTGAATGCGTAGACAGGTAGGATTCAAGCAGATTCGTCATGATCCTCGCGTTGCTGGTGTCAGGCAAAGTACAGTGGATTAGCCCTGATTAGCTTAGTTCTGTACCCATATTTTCGGTCCAGCACGGTCTGACCACAACGGCGCTTCGACACCATCAGTTTCCAAATTACGGTGGGTCTAAAGGGAGACAGTATGGCTTAGTCCCGTTGATAAACCACCGTGTATTGGAATCAGCCGGTTTCAGACGGGTCGTTGGCGGATACATCAAGCGTGAGCTCGGCAGTGTCCAGCTCCCGCTGGCCTTCTTCCCCGTCACTGTTTGAGCAGCCGCCGGAACTCACTCGCGCTCTGCTGCACGCTCGCCTGACGCCTGCCTGGCTCCTGCGAGACGGCAGCGGCCGTCTTACGTAGAGAGAGAGTTAAAGAGATGGCACTCGTGAAAAGAGCGCGTGCCTCGAGCAGTTGAGCAAGCATGGTGCGTCTAACGCTACAGTCCAAACTCTACATGGGAGTAAAGAGGACAATAAGCTGACAAACTTCCTTACCCCCGTCCATGTAGGAGTCTAACTCGGAGGGAAATCTAACCAATGGGACAACAACGACGACAACAACGCCGTCGCCGTCGCCAGGTCTAACCGATAGACCATCGAGCGCGTCTAACCGCAGCTACGACCACCACAAGGAAGCTAACCACGTCGAGCCGACCGAGGAACCTGCGTCGCAGAACGCCGCACAGGACAGCGACAGCATGGACGCCAAGAAGCCCGTCGGCTACCTCATCGGCGCCGGTGTGCTCGTCGTTCTCCTGTTGCTCTTCTTGTTCCTGTGGCGTCGTCGTCGGCGCCGAATCCAACTCGAAGCTCAGACTCCATCGTTAGGCTTCCAGCGCCACCACCAGTTAGACTCGGCGTCCGACCGTCTATCCTGCGCGGCTCCGATCTTCTCGTTAGGCAAACACCGTCGTCGTGCCTCCACTACCACGACCAGGTCCTCCATCTCCGCCACCACGACCACCACACTCGCCGACGGCGTGCTGGTCTCCACTGTGTGTATGGACCCAGCCATCGTCGCCGTGCGGATCCCGTTAGACCAGATTAACGTCGGATCCGTGGTCGGACGTGGGGGCTTCGGGGAGGTCCATCGAGGGTCTTACCACGACCGCCGCGTCGCCGTCAAGCGGCTTCTACCCGACCGACGAGCAGACCTCGTCCACATTGAAGCTCTGTTACTGGAGGCCCAGTTCATGGCCTCGCTCAAGCACGCCCATATTGTGGAGTTTGTGGGCGTGGCCTGGGACTCGCTGCAGGAACTGTGTCTCGTGAGTGAATTCATGGACGGAGGCGATCTCCGGGCTCTACTCAAGAGGTTTGCACGCGTGGAGCACAGACTGAAGGGCTTCGACGCCGACAAGACCCGCATCGCCATGGACATCGCCGACGCGCTCGCGTACTTGCACTCGCAGTCGCCGCCCGTGATGCACAGAGACCTCAAGTCCCGAAACGTGCTATTGGACAAACACCGCAAGGCCAAGCTCGCGGATTTCGGTATCGCGAGGGAAAGAATCGACAGTACAATGACGGCAGGAGTCGGCTCGTCTATGTGGATGGCGCCGGAGGTGCTCGTCGGTGAACGATACGACGAGAAGGCCGATATCTACTCGTTTGGCGTGGTGTTGTCGGAGTTAGACACGCACCAGTCGCCGTATTCCAGGCTTCGTGAGCCTCAGGACGGATCGCGCGGCATCCCGAACGTCACGCTCATGCAGTTGGTGGCCATGGGCAAGGTCTCCGTTGAGTTTAGTACGAGTTCGTGTCTGCTGACCACGCAGATGATCGAGTTGGGACAGAGATGCGTGGCGCGTGAGCCGAGCGAGCGACCGACGGCAGTGCAGCTCCTGCTCGCGCTCACGAAGATCGCTGTGACGACCAACCCCAAGTAGAAGCTTTGATGTACGAGCCACACAAGGTGGCTAGTGAATCCTATTTAATCGGAATATTTTACAAGGCTATAGTTCCATTGCTTGGACGAACTAGAGGTCGACTGAGAAGACACCGGGAGTGAACTGCATGTCGCTCAGACTCACAGTCGTCAGGCTCTTGAGTCAGCACGTGCCGCGGTTGTAGCTTGACCACGAAAAAATCTTGCATCCGGAAGTGCTACGGCACACGGCGATACACTCAACCCACGCCTCCCGCTGCACTGACCCAACATCCATGCCCACAATATAGAAGTCCTGGTAGACCCACTAGACTCGCAATGGCTCGCCAGAGACCACGGATCCATCGAAAGCACTGGGTTTCTTGCTCTTCATGTAGCACACGCCCTTGGTTCACGTGTACGCGACGCAGCCAGGAAGGATTCTTACCAGGTCAAAATGGGGTCAGTTCACATAACCGGTCAAAACTAAAGTTTTAACCAGATCACGTTAAGTGGTCATGTTATTAACCTGCGGTCATTGGTGGTCATGGGCACTCGGTGATTTGCAACAGTACTCGTTCCTGGGCACAACCAACTTGCACACGACTGCTGGTGCTCACTCCAAGTTTTCCGTTGCCAGCCACACCACCAAGTCACTCCCGTCGTCACCTCGCCCCTCCCATGCCATCGCAGCTTCGCCTTCGTGCGATTGCTGCCAGAGGAGCAGCGGCCCGCCAGGCGAGCCCTCCTCCTCTCCCACCTGAGCGTCGCCATCGTCATGCAGCTGAACACGTTGCGTCCGGATCCGTTCGCGATGCGATGCGCTCAATTCAGGCCAGTGTGGATGCTCTGCAGTCCCAGGAGTCGGATACCCCAGTGGACGAGAGCGTTAGAAGAAGTACTGCCCCAGAGAACACGCCAGCACACCACTCGACAAAGAGAGCTCGCACCGAGCCTGCAGAGGTCGAACTCCACCTCCAGCCAGCAAATGCGGTCGTCAACAAACGAGACGGTAGAACGAAGATCTACCTGAGTGCATACCAGTTCACCAGAGCGAACATGACGAGCGTGAAGATCTCCTAACGCTGCAGCTTTTATAGGAGACAAGATTGTCCGGCGAAGCTCGAGTTCTACGCTGCGATGATGGACTACGACTTCTCGAACATGGTGCCGCACACCTGTACGCCGCCGTCACAAGCACCTGTGTCACTGGACAAGACAACGCGAACACTTGTTGTGAAGGCCTCGATGCAACGTGAAGTGGATCATGTGGCGACTACCAGTGCTGCCACGCCACAAGCCATCTGGGACGAAGTGAGCGTCCAGTTCTAAGATCGTGAGGACAACGTTGTCGTCCGTGGTCTCTCCAAGGCCCAGGTGACGAAGGGAGTTCACGCCACTCGCGCTGGCCATTTCGGATCGGATATCCATGGGCGCGTCGAGGTGCCGCCGTTGTCGCGAGTGAAGGCGACGAGTCAAAACTTTTTCCAGTTTCATCATGTCTGGACCAACCCCAAGTTGAAGACGGAGAACAAGATCGACCGTCTCGTCGGCTGTGCGCACCCCACGCTACTCAGCTTACTTCGTTATGGCAAGATCTCTCTCTTTGTCGACGGAACCTTCCGCTGTGTCCCGAACCAGTTGCGCCAGTGCGTTGTCATCGTGGTGTTCGACCAAGGCACCAAGTTCTACGTGCCCGTCTTCTACGTTCTCGCAGCGTCAAAGACGTTCGACACATACTGGAACATTCTGCAGTACGTCAGCGACGCCTGCGGAGAGCGTGTCGAGCCTCAACAGGTCGTATGTGACTTTGAG
>JAADXE010000604.1:0-20077 GCA_023337545.1 Pythium coloratum | reverse complement strand
CGCCATGGCGTCGACCCTCGGTCACTTTGGCATGAAGCTGTCCAACAACCAGTTCTTGTGGGATGACCTCGTGCTTGTCCTTGGCATGGGTATGACGATGCTGTACACGACCGCATCGACGAAGCTCACGAAGGAACGCCCGCCGAACACGCTGTTCTCCCTCACCATCGTGGCCTCGCTCGCTGGTCAGATCGCGCTCTACATTGGTTTCTTCGCCGGCATGTTCTCGATCCTTGTCCACCAGTCGTGGTTCTGCCGTCGTGCGACGGGCATGGATCTCGTGACCGACTTCACAGACGATGAGAAGAGGCAGAACGTTACCGACGGCTGGATCGACCCGGTCAAGAAGGAGAACTGCTTCCTCTACACCAACTACGTCAACCAGATCGAGGAGCTGCCGTCCGACATTGAGATGGCTTATGAGGACTCGATGATCTTCCTCTACGGTCACATGGCGTACTTCTCGGTCGCGCTCGCGTTCAACCTCAAGGACCGCTTCCGCAAGCCGTTCTACAGCAACTACTCCTTCACGGTGTACTTCCTGGTGGTGTTCGCGTTGACGCTCACGTTCCTGATGGACACGTCTGGCACGTGGGATGGCTCGTTCCAGCTCGTGCCTTTGTCCATGAGCTTCCGATGGACCATGTTCATCATGTTCATCATCCAGTTCGTGCTCGCACAGATCTGGGAGATGTTCGCGACCTGGTACCTGCCAGTGTGGCGTCAGTCGTGGACCGACAAGCGCGAGGCCACGACCAGCAAGAGCTACCTGGCGACTGATCTTCCTTCGGCTGATGCGTCCTGAGATCGACGGCTTGGCTACTAGGTAGTCTTGTCCAGTGCGGTCGTTCTCGATGTATCTCTTCTGCTTCTTCTTTTCACTACCACGAGGAGCACGCCCGTAAGCCTGCGACTGCAGCAGCCATATCGTGCTCGCCATACTGTACATACATGTTCGATTGGCCCACTCCCTTGAACTCTCGGCCACTATTTATTCGTTTTTGAGTATCTAACGGCTTGTGATTCAGTAGGAAAACTCAAGTCCAGGCACGTCAAGGTTGACAAGAATGGAGAAACTCACATGCGTGGTGTTGGGCGATGCGCTGGTGCTGACGACGCAGTTCTGGCGTGAAGGCACCACAGAGCATCTATGCGAGCACCTCATTGAGGAGCATCCCCTGGTGTTCGAAGGACTTGACGGGCCGCGCGACTTGCGTCTGTTTCTCGTGACGCCTTGGGGCCCACTCGACGACAATGCACACGCAGACGCTTCCTCACCGGAGAGCTTTCGCACCAGATGTGCTCCATTCCAGTGGATGATCAAACGCCAGCAGCCAGTCTCGTGTTTCCTCAAGCCTGTGGATCCTCCCTCGTCAGTGTCGTGGTGGAGATCGAGAAGCTACGAGGTCTGGAAGCATCACACAGTGTGCCTCAAGCCGAGTGGTTCCCCGCAGAGACCTTCCATTGGCTCACAATCCCTGGAAATGCGTTGAAATACCAGTTCTTCCACGTCTGCGGGCTGCCTTTCGGCGTTAAGATCGACCCCCCGGACCACGTTTTGGTCCGCGCATGCTTTCGCTCCGTCTTCTCTGAGCTCGTGCCGAGTGTACGACGAGTGTATGAAGACAAATCCACCAATTCATCTCGTGTGTTGGTGGTCACGGGGTCTCCAGGCATCGGCAAGTGCTGGTTCTTCTTCTACTGCGTCTTCTGCTTCCTCTTCGACGACCAGACCGTCAACTTCTTGCCTCGTTCGTTCCGCATGGTCGTCACAGCCCACTACAAGACCTACGTCTACAAGCGAGTGGCCGGTGTGTTTCTTCGAGTCGAGGATGCTGATGAGCTGGTCACACTTGCAGGTGATCCACTCGTGCTGCGACTAGTCCTAGGCGACGGCGTGGATCCTAAGCTGTCGTTGAAGCCGTTGCCGCCACTCATTGAGACCTGGCGAGGTGTCACGATCTACGTCGCCAACGCCAATGGAAACTATCGACTGCCGTGTGCGGAGCTCACGCCCCCGCCGCGAAAGACGTGGATCCTGCCAGTGTGGACGCTGGACGAGCTGCACGCTGTCAACGAAACCACGTAGGAGTCCCGACGCCTCTCGCCTGCCCGCCTGCGAAGCTACTTCGCTACCTTCGGTGGCAACAGCATCGCTCTCATGCTGCGTGGCAAGCCACAGAAGAAGACCCATGCAGACTTTGCATCACGACCAGAGTGGCCTCTAGCCAAGCTTCTCGAACTGGTCAAGAGTGAACATGGCGCGTTGGTACGCGACGATAGCGGCGCGTACCTCCACATGGTACCCGATCCACGATCCAACAACGGCTTCCACCTCCAATTTGCCTCCAAGCAACTGGCATGCGGGTTGGTCAGTCGACTGCAGTGTGGCAGCCAAAAGCTCGAGATTGCCAGGCGGTTTGCGATGAACCCAAACGTCAATACGCGATGCCACGCCGTCCAGCGCGTGCTGTTCGAGATGCCGAGCTGCTGTCGATTCACGAAATGCGTCCACGACGGCGTGGAGCTCACGCTTCGGAAGCTGAGCTCTCTGCGTTCTCTTTCTGACTCGGTGATGAAGCTGAATTTCGACGACGATGTCTTCGACACGTGCACCTCTGGCTCGCTGAAGAAGTTGCTGCGTGTTTGTGAACAATCGAATCGAGCGCGAGGAAAACTGGCGCTGGTCAGCTTTGAGCTACCTATGGCCGAGTGTCATGCAGTGGATGCGATGGTGGTGGACCACTCGCAGCGGTGGTGCTTTCAGCTGAGCTTTTGCACGAGCAGCGACGACTTTCAGGGCCGAATCAGAGCCATAGAAGCAGCAAAAGAGGCCGTGACGCTGGCCATGACACCCATATAGACGATGGTGGTGACGCCGGTGGTGGTGGTGCCTCCGTGGCTATTAGATGGCGTGGTCCTTCAAGGCTGCGAACGAGATGACGACTCGGTGTCTGGGTTCGACTGCTATGTGGATGCATTCGACCCCACACATGACTCAGGTTGGCTCGATGGTGAGCCAAGAAGCCTTTTTTCGTAGACAGTCCGAGTTCGGTCGCTTATGCGACCGCGACGCCACCAAGTTGGACCGTGAGATCATCACAAGGCCAGGTTTGGCTCGCGCTATGGAAGTGGCATTTTGTCTAGTGGCAACATGGTCGTAGTATTTCTGTCCGTTTATTTGAGCTTTTCACACTGCTGACGGACCTGCCTACACGCGCGCGAACTGGACGCTGCCGACCGTGGGCAGCGCCTTGAGCTTGGCCATGGTCTCGGCCGACGGTGGCGCATCCAGCGACAGAATGCCCAGCGCCAGCGCCTCGCTGGCGTGACGCGAGAGTCCGAAGTTGGCGATGTTGATCTTGGCCTCGGACAGCTCCTTGAGAATGCCCGCGATGGCTCCTGGCTTGTCTTCGTTCTTGAACAGCAGCAGATTGCCCAGCGGACGGAAGGCCGGGAAGTCCGTGTACTGGTTGATGCGCACGATGCGCGGGTCTTCGCCGAACACGCTGCCCATGACCAGGAAGGACTGGTTCGAACGCGTCTCCACCTGCACCGTCACCGAGTTGTTCAAGTGGGCAGTGGACTCGGTGGTCGCGAGGTCGCCAGCGCGCACGTCGATGCCGTTGGTCATGGCCAGCATGGACGAGTTGAGCAGCGAGATGCGCGGCGTCTCGAAGCCCTTGCCGCCGCGCTTGGCGTTGATGCAGTCCAGCACGCCCTTCATCACGGCGCTCTGCAGCGCCGACCTGGCCTTGTTGGACGTGATGTCCACCTGGATGCCGCCCGTCGTGGCCAGCATGACCTTGGTGATCGGGTCTTTCGGGTCGTTTGTGACCACAAGATCAAACAAAAAGCGACCCAGCGACTCGCTCAGCTGCAGGAACGGCTGCATCTCGGGCACGAGCGTCAGCGGCATGAACACGCCGTTGGCCACGCCTCGGTAGTAGCGCTGCGCCAGCGCGTCGCTCACGTTTTCAGCGATCGCGCGGTACTTCTTGGCGTCGCTGAAGCCCTTGGTCGCCGACTTGGCGTCGCTCGCGTGGCTCGACGCGATCACGCGGTCGTGGCCCACGAGCTGCTGCCACACATCGCTAGAGGTCTCGCTACTGGCACTGGCGTCGTCATCCGTCAGCAGATCCAGCCCCACGCCGCTGATCTTGCCCGAC
The DNA here is from genome assembly GCA_023337545.1 of Pythium coloratum. Classification (NCBI taxonomy): domain Eukaryota; phylum Oomycota; class Peronosporomycetes; order Pythiales; family Pythiaceae; genus Pythium; species Pythium coloratum. Next base: position 15,908 of record JAADXE010000604.1, on the reverse strand, counting down.
TCGAGTCCGCGCAGCAGCGTCTGCTGGTTCAGAATGCCCTCTCGTCCTTTGTACTCGGCCACCGACACGACCGTCACGCCGTCCTTGCACTGCGCCAGCGCCTTGTCGTCGAACATGCCTCGCGTGCGGCCCGTGAGCGGCGCGTGGAAGCTCAGGATGTCCGACTGCGCGTACAGTTCGTCCAGCGACACGCGCTTGACGCCCATGAGCGCCGCCGCCTCCTGCGTCAGGTTCGGATCGAAGCCGTAGACCGTGAGGCCCATGGCCTGCGCCATCTCCACCACGCACTTGCCGGCCTGGCCCAAACCCACGATACCCAGGCTCTTGTTGGCCAGCTCCATGCCCGTGAAGCTCTCGCGCACGACTGGGTTACTATGACGCGTCGCGGCGATGGACTCTGGCAGGTGACGCGCCAACTGGATCATGAGACTCAGCGCGATCTCGGCCTCGACGCTGAACTTGTCGCCGACCTGCTTCTTGTCCAGCTGCAGCAGCACGATGCCCTGGTTCGTGGCCTCGAGGCTGTCGATCTTGTCGCTGTCGATGGCGTCGCACGGCACGGCGATGAGCTGCAGCTTGGCGGCGGCGCCCTTGGCCAGCAGCTCCCGCGGCACGCTGGCCGACGGCGCGACCAGCAGCGCGTCGTAGTCGCCGATGATGGACACCAAGTGGTCGTCCGACGGCTTGAGCACCTGGTCCACGGCGTGGCCGCGCTGCACGAGCTCCTGGACGCACGAGCTCTCCGCCAGAGCAGCAGGAATGCCCACGCACAGCACGCGACGAGACGCCGACGCGGACGCGGCGGCGGCAGCAGCAGACGCAAAGGAGGAAGAGGATGTCGTGGACAGCGAGTAGAAGGCGCGCGCGCGCGAGGCGCCGGCCAGCGAGCGAGCCACGCGCAGCATCTTAGATATCTGCGGTTGCAATCGATGCAAATGGTGGTGCCGCCACACGAGCAGATCCAGAGTTTGGCGAGATTATAGCGCAAACAGGTTCTTAACGCCTGTTAAGGGCGATGATTGACTCGTACTAACGTGAAATTTAGGAAAGTGTATTGGTGTTTTTGTGTAAATTGCATCTAGAATTCGGTCTCACGGAACATGGAGGACGCTGTGGAGGTGGTGGAGCCTGGGTCGCTCTCGAGCACAGTGAGCTGGCTGGAGAACGTGTCGTTGTGGGTGAGGTACGTGGTGCTGGCGACGCTGATGAAGGAGCTGTCCTGGTGCGTGTGGGGTTCCCCGCCTTCGCTCAGCGGCGAGAACGCTCGCTGCCCAACAGAGCGGCCGTCCGGATGAAAGCGTGAGTCCACCGAGTCAGTTGATAGCTGCGAGTCAGTCAGCGCCACGCTGCCGTTGGCGCTGAGCGGCGAGAAGACGTGGGGACGCACGGCGTCTTGACTCAGCGACAGCTCCGTGTCGGTCAGCGCGTGCGCCGCGTTCAAGTGGCCGAGCTGCGTGCCGTCCAGGTCGTGGTAGCTGGTGCCGGACACGCCTGAGATCATGGACGCGTTGCGGTCGATGTGCAAGGGTCCTCCTGGGCTTCGCTGGTCCGAGTGGACGGCGTGGAGGGAGCCGCGACGCGTGGGGATCGTGATGGGCAGCGTGGCCGGCAGCTTCTCGTCGTAAGTGTCCACCTCCGTCCACGTCAGCGGGCCGCCCTGACGCGCCTGCTCGCTGAGCGTGACGGTCGCTGGCGCAGCCACAGAGCGCGGTCGGTGGCGATACCAGTTAACGGCAAACACGACGCCGGCGACGACGCCGACGAGCAGCAGCGTCACCAACACGTAGACCCACGGACTGGTCCTGGGCGGCAGCTGCTGACTCGACGGAATGGCATTGTTGGTGGTGTTGGAGCTGCTGACTGGCGCTGAACCAGGCACCGCGAGTGACGAGCGGCAGTCGACTTGGTCTTGTCCGACGCAACCCGCTGACTCGCTGACGGCCACGCACTGCGCCAGCGTCGCGCTGGTCACGGGCGCGGACGCCCACTGGCGGCACCAGCACACGCTGCTGCAGCGCGAGTCGCCAGCGCCGTTAGAGTCGCCGCAGTTTTGCTTGGACAGATCTGCGAGCGTGAACACGAGTCGGTCGATGGACAGCGTGCAGATGGGGTTGGTGACTGCCGCTGGAGAAGGCGTTGTCGCGTTTTCAGCCGCGAGAGAAACGCGGTCGAGCGTGGCGTTGGCACTGGCACATGCGGTGGCTATAGCCAGCAGCAGCAGCCAGCGGTGTGGCGCCGTGGATCGCAGGAAAGGCGTCGTCATGGAGCGTGCGTCTACAGTCATTTCCGGCGGCTGATTTGGATTCGCATCAAGTCAATTGCCGATCAGTTGTCACAGGTCGTTCTGTGTGAAGAAGTGAAGAAGTGAATCAGGTCTGACACATGATCATTTTTACGGAGATATCAGCTGTGCAGATATCCTGGAACTTTGAACTCCAAGTTCCAGAATGGGCACTCTGAATCTAGGAAGTGTTCCAGCCACCGTAACGACACATTCCGTCACGGCGTCAAACGGCACTCGAGACAAGGGGAATGGAACGTGCTCATAAGCCAACCAGCTGGTTTACTCCGAGAGTTTACCCCTTTCGAAATCAAAATGCCCGTCAAGGAACTCTGTCCAAGTTACCTCGATCTCTGTGAAGCCTTCATGATACAAGTGGAGCCACCATCGTCTACCGGAGACACTCCGTCATGGAGATAGACGTGTGCATTTACAGGCACTGATGATCATCATCCTGGAGCTCATTTCTTTGCGTATTCATCCCCAAACGTCTTGTTGATGTGCCTTCGCCGACGCAGTCTTGTCTGGCTTGCTAACCCTCTCTGTTGGCTGCCAATTTTCTCTGTTTCCTTCAGACAAATCCACCACCACTCGCCGCCTCGTCCGTTTTGTTGTTCTGTTTTTTGTTCCAAAGAAAACTCCAGAGCTGAAAAACACGCGAGATTTCCTGGTCGTGATACAGACGGTGGGAACGGCTAAAACGCTTTGGTTGGTTGTGACATGCCGATCTTTGCCGACCTTTCGTGACTGAGGACATGGCCTCAGGTTGACAAAACGCCCAGGTGGAGCGTTTTCACCGGCCAAAATCCACCAACAACGCCACAATCCGGACTTCTGCCCTCCTGGCGTCAGCGCATCACAGCTGGCGATGGGTACAACAGTGGCTGTGGATTTGGTTTCAGGGATCGACGCCTCCCCGTCGTTCCGTAACCTCACGGCCCAAACGCTGTGATTGGCTTAATTCGCGCCTAATTCCGTGCATCATGGTCAGATTACACCAGAAAATGCCACATGGTCTGCTCTTTTTCGACTTTATACTCATAGGGTCCGGTACAACCGGAACAAAAGTCGGTACAGTGTACCCTTTATCGGGTCTAGGTAATCGAATATCTGTGCTGTTGGTCGCAGAGGGAGGAGGGGGCAGGCAGCCACGTGCGGGCTCCTCCACGGTCTCCTCTGCGGGCGGCTCCTTCCTCCTTGGCGGTCGCTGCGTTCCTGCCGCTCCCGTCGGCGTTGGCTCACTTCGCATCGTGCTCCGGACGGCCACACCCAAGCCATCCCCTGCAAGACCAGACCTCAAGACTAACCGAAGCGAGCGTAACCATGGCTGAGCTGTGGGCGACCTACAAGGCGTGGGCCGATGAGACCGAGGAGGCGCTGCTGCACTGGGGCGACGCCAGCGACCAGTGGAAGCTGTCGCCCATGCAGCAGTACCCGCTCGCGGACTTTGCGTCCGTATTCCTGCTCTGCGTCGGCTACTTGCTGTTCGTGGTCTTCGGCACGCTCATCATGAAGTCGGACCGCGTGCCGGTCATCAACACCTCCATGCTGCAGTTCATCTACAACCCGCTGCAGGTCGTGGTCTGCTCGTACATGTTTGTCGAGTGCTGCATCCAGGCCTACCGCCACGTACGATTCCCCCTCCTCCTCTGCCTCTGTCTAGTTGTGTGGCGCATTGGACACTAACACATCTTGCATCTCCAGGACTATTCGCTGACGCCGTGCAACGCGTTCAACGCCGAGAAGCCAGTCATGGGCCACCTCATGTACTTCTTCTACCTGTCCAAGCTGCTTGACTGGATGGACACCTTCTTCATCATCGCCGGCAAGAAGTGGAAGCAGCTCTCGGTGCTCCACGTCTACCACCACGTGTCCGTCTTCTTCGTACGTGGCCTCTCTCTTTCTATCTCTTTCTAGCTGAGTGCTCTTCTTGCACACAGTGACTGACGTCTTGTATCTCCTCTAGATCTACAACCACCTCTTCCGCACGTCGTACGACGGTGACCTCTACATGACGATCATCCTCAACGGTTTCATCCACACGATCATGTACCTGTACTACTTCGTGAGCTCGCACACGCGCAACATTTGGTGGAAGAAGTACCTCACCATGCTGCAGATGACCCAGTTCCTGCTCATGAACCTCCAGGGCTACCTCATGGTCTCGCGCGCGTGCGGCGGCCTGCCAGAGAAGATTCCTCGCCTGTATCTCGGCTACGTGCAGTCTCTCTTCTGGCTCTTCATGAACTTCTTCCTGCGCAACTACTACATGAACCGCACCGCCCGCTCCAAGGCCAGTGCCTCCAAGAAGCAGGTCGAAGTCGCCAAGAAGCTCGATTAAATCCCCCCTTAGAAGCGCGTCCCCAGGTCCGAAGATGAAAGTCTTCGTGCCCACAGGCGCCTATGGCTCAGCGGGTACCGTACCCTCGAGCCCGAAATGGGTTCAGCGTCCGCTGAGTTCTCGCTAGATCAGTGGATTGACGTGTATACTTGCTTTGTTTCAATACATCAGCCGCTCTTTCTTGTGGTGTCGACCACCCAAGACCATCACTCTGTCTGCCAGAGTGTGCGCGTACTTTCTCGGTTTTAGCAGGGATTTGTTTCAAACAACTTGATTGCATGCCGACAAACACAACACCGACCGTTGCTGTTTGTTTGCGTAGCTGCTCGTCTTGGATAGCTCACCTCCTGCGATCGCACATCACGCCACGCTCTCCTGTCGCTGGCTGTCTCTGCTGGCCCATTGCCGCCGTCTCTCTGTGGCCCAGTCGCGTAGTAGCTCATCCACCCGCATCCCCCACCACTCCGTTAAACCACTGACCACCATGCCGCTGCCTCTCCGTGCCTCCACCGAAGCCAAGCTCGAGCAGCTCGCCGAGACCTACGGCACGCCGCTGCAGATCTACGACGAGCAGCTCATCCGTGAGAACGCGCGCCGCCTGCTCTCGACCTTCCGCCGCCACTTCCCAGAGTTTCAGCAGTTCTTCGCCGTCAAGGCGCTGCCCAACCCGGCGATTCTCAAGATCCTGAAGGAAGAAGGATGCGGAATGGACTGCTCGTCCACGGCCGAGCTGCACATCAGCAAGCAGATCGGCGTGCCTGGCGACAAGGTCATCTACACGTCCAACTTCACGTCCAAGACCGACCTCGCGACTGCGTTTGACCAGGGCGTGATCATGAACCTGGACGACGTGTCGCTCGTCGACAGCCTCGTGGCTGTCCGCGGCAAGTGCCCAGAGCTCATCAGCTTCCGCTTGAACCCAGGCCTCGGCCGTACGGACTCGGAGACCAAGTCGAACGTGCTCGGTGGCCCAGACGCCAAGTTCGGCGTCGCGCCGTTCCAGATCGTGGAGGCCTACCGCCGCGCCAAGGCTGCTGGTGCCACGCGCTTCGGTATCCACATGATGACTGGCTCGTGTGTGATGAACCAGGCTTACTGGAAGGACACCGTGTCCGTGCTGTTCGATACAATCGTGAAGCTGCGCAAGGAGCTGGACATCGAGTTCGAGTTCATGAACATTGGCGGCGGCCTCGGCATCCCGTACTACCCTGACCAGGAGGTTGTGGACATTGAGGCCATCAGTCAGATGCTGCGCGACGTGTTCGACGAGGCCATGAAGACCCACGGCCTGAGCTCGATCCCTCGCCTCGCGATGGAGAACGGCCGCTTCATGACCGGCCCGTACGGCTGGCTCGTGACCCGCTGCGAGTCCATCAAGGAGTCGTACGGTCGCTACTACGGCGTGGATGCGTGTATGGCGCACCTCATGCGTCCTGGTATGTACGGCGCGTACCACCACATCACTGTGCCAACGCGTGAGAAGGAGGCTCCGCGAGAGAAGGCTCACGTCGTGGGCACGCTGTGCGAGAACAACGACTGGTTCGCCAAGGACCGCGACCTGCCGCACGCCGAGGTCGGCGATCTGTTCGTGGTCCACGACACTGGCGCCCACGCGCACTCGATGGGCTTCCAGTACAACGGCAAGCTGCGTGCGCCGGAGCTGCTGCTTCGTCCGGACGGAACCGAGACGCTCATGTACGTTGATGATGATGTGTGGCTGTTGATGGGGATGAGGATGATACTGACTTGTGGAATGTGGATTGATGTTGTAGTCGCAAGCGTGAGACGTACGACGCGCTCTTCGGCAACTGCGTCATGCCCAGCGACCTTTAGACATCCTTTCAACTTTAAAATCTCGCCATTCACATGCAATAAACTGTGCTCTGACTGTCAGTGACGGTGTACGAAAGCCTTAACTGCCCCTACGAACTCAGTTTCCGTAAGCAGCACACTTCTGGATTTTCGATAGTAGCACATCTACTGGACGCTTGCAAAAGGCAAGGAAGTGAGCAACGCGTCCATGGCCTTGAAGGTCTCAGCGTTGCCACTGGAATGAGAAAGGAAAAGCCATTCATCCAAACAGAACTGCACCATGTTGACACTACACACTAGACTGTTGCTCACTCTTGCGATCGCACGAGCGATGTCTCCTCTGATGGTGGAGTTGCACGCTTGCTCTGCTGGTCCAAGTGCGAGAGGAAGATCTTCTTCTTGTCGGAAGGCGACTGCAGGAAGCGCTTGAGCGTGGCGTATAGAAACGAGCCCATCGAGTCCTTCTCGTGCTCGTACGTGCGCATCATGAAGGCCATGGACAGCGCAAACACCAGGATCTCGCCCTTGTGGACGCCCTTGACGATGCGGCGGTCGCGTAGGATCATGAACAGCGAGTCGATGGCGCGAGGCAGCACGTACAACGCGAGCTCTGCAACACCAACCAATCAATAAGTCCGTCAGTCAGTTAATTAACCATCCAGCAAGCACTGTGTACCTGAGCGTCGGCTCTTGGGTTCGATGAGGATGGAGGACGACGCGAAGAGCCCGGCGAGGTAGTACGCGAAGCGGTGGTCCGTGTGCATGGCCGTGCGCTGCACGCAGATGAGCCCCATGTACATGGCGACAAACGTCGACAGGAACACATTCGAGCGCGTGGCGTTGAGCACCGCGCGTCCGAGCGTCGTGAACGGCCTTGCGAGGAACTTTTTGAAGTGGATCACGACGCTCGGCACGATAAACAGCGACAGATACAGCGGAAACGCCGACACGAAGGCCTTGCGGAAGGTCTCGACCGTGCCCATGGTGCAGGTCTGGCTCTGGTGGTGGATGAAGCGGCAGGACACGGCGTGGGTCGGGCCGTCGGGGAACGGGAAGTCGCCCGTCATCTTGTGTCTGGCGATGAAGTCCTTGATGAACTGCGGGTCCAGCGACAGCCCGCGGTTGTTCTGCCTGACCATCTCCAGCACGTCCTTCTCCACGGGGCCAGTCTTCTGGATGAAGCGGAAGTAGTCGGCCGGTAACGTGCTCGGCCGCATCACGAACGCGTACATGATCTGCGCCGTCGACAGCGCGAACAAAAGCGAGTCGCCGTACTCCCAGTCGCTGCCCCAGAAGTGCCACACTTGTTGGCGTTTCGCAGTGTTGTAGGCGCATTGGAGGGCCCGCGTGAGCGCGTACAAGGCCAGCGACCGCCGGCGCTTGGCGTTGACGAACACGATGGCACACGCGGCGCCTGCGCCAGCCAGCAGCGTCGCGGCTTCGTCCACCGTTCGCTTCTCGTCGTCCTTTAGAAGGAGAGGCTTGTTGTTGGTGGTGGTGGTTTTGGTTTGTTGGCGTTTCTTGTGGAGCAGCACGAGACGCGTGAGCACGCGCGGAAGCAGCGCGCGTAAGGCGCGGTAGCCGCCCGTGAACCAGCCCAGGAAGAGCCCCATGGACACGGCCTCCACGCGGAAGCTCAGGTGCTTCTCGTCCAAGAGCTGCGTGAGGTCTACGATGCCGCGGACGTTGCTACGAAGGGGTACATGGTGGTTAGTGGAGGGAGGTGGTTAGGAGGAGGGGAGAGGTGGGGAGGGGAGGGGAACCGTACCCCTTCTGGAGCAGCTTGAAGATGCGCATGAGGACGCCGATGCCAGCGCGTGTGTTGTACGCGAGCAGGAAGTTGCTCGTGCCGAGATACAGCGCGTCCAGGAGTTCCTTGCTCAGACGCTCCTGGTCGTCGCGGTCGCCGCCAACGATTGACGTGTTGGTTTTGTTGGATATGTTGGATTCGTTGGATTCGTTGGAATCGTCGCCATCGTTGCTGCTCGATGGACGCGATTCGCCGTTGGCGCGCCCGCCGACGAGATCGTCGCCGATCTCCTCGTCGTTGTGGTCGAAGATGCTGAGGTCGGACGGGAACGGCGTCATGGAGTTCATGGAGTTCATGGGCGACGACGAATTGTTGGTCATGTTGGTTGTTGGCGGAATGCCGCGTTTCCGGGAGTGGACCGCAGGCATGTCGACGTAGACAGCTGATTAGACGGTCAGTTAGACTAAGTCGAAGTCTCGGTCAGGTCAGTCCGGTGCCACGGCGCCAACTCTCCAACAAAACTATGGATGCCGTTCCCAACAGATCAAGTTGAAGGAGGATCCGCTCAAGTGCGATTTCAAAGCGACTTTGGATGGCGTCATGCTGACCCCGCAGATGACGTGAGAAACAGCATGTGAACCGCGTGTGCTATTATATATGATACATGCAGCCATGTATCGTATGTGAGAGTATTTGGGAGATGATGGGAGAGGACTCCCCCAGCTGGCGGATTGGGGTCAGCAAAACTGCACACCTGCCTCAAACGTCAGGTGGGGTTCCAAGTGTTGCGGAGCATAGAGAACCAACGAGCAAGCCCAACTTATTATAGATGGATTGGCCTCCATAGCGACAAAAGCTCTATCATGCATCCAGGTGTGGATCCATTGACGCATTCATTCATTCGTTTTTCCAGCGTCCACGAATTGCCCACACTTCCGGGTGGATGGATCTGATCATCCAACTATCCTTTAGTTCCTGCGATTTGATTGGCTGGGTGTCCTGTCTGAAACTTCCTGTGTGGAAATATCCAGCAAAGTGTTTCCTAGATTTCGAGGAAGCCCATTTTTGCACATCTGTTTTTGCAGTTAGGATGAACTGAACTGAGTATTCATCTGGATTGAGAATCGACTTGATATGTGTTGTGGAAGGTCTGAATCTGAACTGGACAACAAAGTCTAGCAAATCCAGGGAGCGATCCTGAGCTGGCTCCCCTATCCCTCCAGCGGTCGAGTTGTTGCAAGCGTGTGGAAAAACCAAACTGACTTTCGAAAAGTTTTCTTTCCCAAACAAAACGCTTGTGATAAAATCGCAACTGCACCCACAACAACAACCGAGAGGTGAATTGGCTCGGAGGCTTCCCTTCCAGGAATCGATTCTCTGGGCGTCTCATTGAGAAGGTGTAGGTACCAACTGGGTCCGTGTTCGAGACTATCTATCAACCCCCCGCCGGCCGAATAAGAGAAATCGACGTCTGCGTCGGCGCCAGCAGCACTCACTCCCCACGGACACGCCATCCAACCCTGACACCCGTAAGACCTCATCGCCAACACTTTTAGACGGGCGCCATGCGCGTTGGTTCTCGACAATCGTTGGCGTTGGCGTTGTCGTCCACCATGACCCTCATGATGGCGTTGATGGGCATGCTGCTCCTACAGACTGCGTTGGCGTCGCCCTCGCGCCGCTTCTCAGCGTCCTCCTCCGCCGTGCTCACCATCAAGAAGGACGACTCGTCCATCTTCGGCGCGTCGGCCCACGACCAGGGCTGGGGCGCTGCGCTGCCGCCGCAGAAGATCTCGTCCGGCAAGCGTCCGTTCTACTCGCTGGTGTACACCACCGCCTCGCTCACCGACCCGTTCGGTTGCACGCCGCCAGCCACGCTCGCCAACAAATCCACCAACTTCGTGCTGCCCGAGAACGGCTCGTTCGTGCTGCTCGTGGACCGCGGCCGCTGCGCGTTCTCCGTCAAGGCACTGTACGCGCAGCAGCTCGGCGCCGTCGCCCTTGTGGTCACCGACACGCAGACGCAGGCCTACAACCGCTCCATCCAGCCCGACATCACGCCCGAGGACAAGGCCATGGAGTTCAACTGCAAGAACGGCCGCTTCGACCTCCCATCGACCACGGCCGCCAGCGAACTCACGGACTTCACGTCCAGTAACTGGGCCAGTACCGTGAACGCCGCTCGCTGCACAGACAGTTCGTCCTGTGACTCGAGCATGTGCATCCCCAGCGGCAAGGCGCGTCAGGTGTGTTGTATGTGGGATGTGGCGGACGCCATGGGCTTCTCCATCGTGGAAAACGTCGTGAATGCCACGGACGAGATCACGATCCCCGTCGTACGCATCACGATCGCCGACGGAGAGACGCTCAAGAGCATGCTCACGGCCTCGGGCGCCAGCGAGGAGCTGCTCGTGACGCTGTACAAGCGCGGCCCGCCCATCATGGACCCGTCGTCGTTCATCGTGTGGCTGCTGGCCATCATCACCGTCATGGTCGGCGGCTACAAGGGCGCGACCATCGAAAGGGAGCGTGCGCTGCGCAAACAGTCGGCGGCGCTGGTCCAGGCCAACCACAACAGTAATGCCAACGACTTTGAGTCAACGCCCGCCGCGTCCTCGCTCATGGACGAGTCCATGACCACCAACACGACGGCCATGCAGGACGCGCAGGCCACGGCCATGGAGCAGGAGCTGGTCGACGAGGAGGAGGACGAAGAGACGCTGGACCTCAACATCTACCACGCCATTGGCTTCGTGCTGTTCGCGACCGTGTTCCTCGTCGTGCTGTTCTACTGGAACATTGTGATCGTCGTGATCATCCTCTTCGCCATCGGCTCCGTGACCTGCTCGTTCCTGATCCTGTGGCAGCCGCTGTTCAACAGCGTCTCGTTTATGCGGCTCCAGCCCTTCGCCAAGAACCCACCAACGGGCTTCTTCGCCAACTTTGAGCCGGAGACCTGGACGGTCGCTGATGTGTTTGCCTTTGTCTGGTCGCTCGCGGTCTCCGCGCTGTGGTTCATCAACCGCAACCGCCAGTACGCGTGGCTGCTGCAGGACCTCTTCGGCGTGTGTCTGTGTATTCTGTTCCTGCGCACGATCCGCCTGCCCAACCTCAAGATCGCCACCTTCATGCTCGTGCTGGTGTTCCTCTACGACATCTTCATGGTGTTTATCTCGGGCTACATCTTCAAGGAGAGTCTCATGATTAAGGCCGCGACCGGCGGTGCGCAGACCGAGTCGACTGTGAGCACTGCGTACTGCGTGCGGTATCCAAATGATACCAAGCACCACTGTCTCAAGGAACAAATGCCCATTTTGCTGCGGTTCCCCAAGGTCATCGACTGGCGAGCCGGACAGTCCATGCTGGGACTCGGCGACATCGTGCTGCCTGGTCTTCTGGTCGTGTTCTGCGCTCGCTTTGACTACGCGACGCGCGGCCAGCTCCTGGGACGCGTGAAGGCGCCACATCTCGCACGGCTCAAGTCCTCGCACCGTCTCGACGCGACCGCTGATCTCCATGACTTCCAGCAGCAGCCTCAGCCACAGCCGACGCCGACTCTCACGAACCAGGGCTACACGGGGGCCTCCAAGCGCGGACTCTACGGCATCATGATGTGGGGTTACGCCATTGGTCTGCTCGCTGCGAATGTCGGCGTGGCACTCATGAAGCAGGGCCAGCCAGCACTCATGTACCTCGTGCCGTCGACGCTTGGTCTGCTCTACCTGGTCGCCTGGCGCCGTGGCATTGTCAAGAAACTGTGGGACGGACCAGAAGAGTTCCGTACGCGCTCGGGTACGACGACATCTGCCCACGAGAGAACGATGACGATGCGAGACCGAGGCTTCACGATGGACCACGTGATCCACGAGACCGAGGACGACGACGGCATGGTGGTGATCACGCGGGAAGACGCGACGCCGCAGTCGACGTACTCTCGCTCGGGCGACACGCCCAAGCACCACGGCAACCAGCAGCAGTCGAGTAATTAAACACACACAACGTACAGGCAGGCGGGGCAAAAAAAATCGCAGGCGACACGGGGACCCTGCAGTGTAGAACTAGCGCCCTCCCAACTCTTGCCATCCACCCAACCATACACATATACATACACACTCACCTACTATCCATCCCATTCATTCATCGATTCATTCATTCATTGCATTCTCCATCTAGGTAGCGGCTCATATTGATTCATTCAAGTTCATGTCATGTTTAAAGGCCTTGCACCCAGTCGTCGTCCTCCTCGCCCCACTCGTTCGAGGCGTCGGCCATACCCTCCGAGACGTCTTCCAGGTCGGCGGCAAACAGCGAAGACGCGGACACGGACGGCGCAGCAAACGGATTCAGCGGCTCAGCGGCCAGCGACGAGCGAGCGACGGGTGCCGGCGGCTGCTGGACGCCCTTCTTGAACGTCGGCACCATGCCGAATTGCTACAAGAAGACACACAACGCAGAGGTCAGCACTGGAGGGCCAGTACAAACAACAAGACAAATCAAAGCAACGTACGCTGAATAAATCGTCCTCGGGGCTCGAGGCTGGTGGCTGGGGCTTGGGCGGCGTCAGCGAGCCGGAGAGTAAGTCGAGTGGCTGCTCGTGGGCGGGCGCCACGACTTCGAACGACTCGTTGCTGCTGTTGGACGCGACGCTCGGAGCCTTCTGCTGCTTGGTCTCCGCCTGCACGATCTCCTTCAGTCGGTCGTGTTGCACGGACCCAGTGGAGACTGGCGGAGGACTGCTGAGCTTCACGCCGGCGGTCGACGTGCGTACGAAGCCACCGGAGCTGCGTGGAGGAGGGGACGACGCAGTCAGAGAGGAGGAGGAGCCCAGGCCCTTGGTGAGCTTGGCGGTGCCTCGGCTGTCCTCCACGTCGTAGTCTTCCTCCTCCTCCTTCTCCTCCTCCTTGGCCATCACTGTAATACGGTGGCTGTGTGCTCCTCCTCCTCCTCCACCGCCTCCACTGCTCTCCCAGTCGTCCCAACTGCCGCTGCGTCCGCCAAACTCGGCGTCCTCGTCGTCCTCCTCTAAGCGGTCCTCAATGCGGCTGTACTGGACCTTCTTGCCCTCTCCTCCGCTCTTCTCCGTGCTGCTGGTCGTGGCCATGCCACTCATAGAGGTCGCATCCGCTCCTCCTCCCCCTCCTACTCCTCCGTCCGCTCCTCCGCGTCGCCGGCGGCTCCACACCAACAGGAACACGGCGCACATGGCCGCCATGCCCACCAACAACATGGGACTCACGCCGACAGTCGCGCCGTGGACGTGCGAAGCGTTGGCGTTGGAAATGTTGGTGCCAACAGTTGGCGTTGGATCCGTTGGGTGCGTGCGCATCGCCAGTGTCGCAGTCGTTGGCGTTGGCGATGGTTGCTCTGGCGGCGTTGGAACAACAGTCGCTGGCTCTTTCGTTGGCGGTTTTGTTGGTGTTGGCGTTTTCGGTTCTGTTGGCGTTGGCGTTTTCAACTGTGTTGCGTTACGCGTTGGCGCCTCTGTTGGTGCTTCCGTTGGCAGCACACTCTCCGTCGTTGGCTCTGGTGTCGTGTCCGCTGCCAGTAGCTCCAATAGTCCCGGCTGATCATTTAGACCTTGGGCGCTTGCCACTCCAGGCGAAGCCCACAGCGCCGATAGCGCAGCGGCAACCACACAGCCGCGCAGCGACGTCTTCATACATACACCGCGCGTGGTCTTCCCATTGTCTGCGCGAGTAGAGCGATCCATCGACGTCATCACGAGGCCAACTGATCTGGCCGTGATGGGGTCCGCGATTTCTTTTGCATCCACACCCGCTGACTCCGCACCCGAAATTAGCACCAACACTGCGAACTTAGTGGGATAAGAAATATCGGTTCTATACCGGTATATATGAACTTTGACAGGAAACGTAACCTCATGATGTACCCTTGATCGTACCCCTTCACAGATTTCTTCCCTTCAACCACTAAGATGCGCGTGTCCGACGGCCTGGAAGAGACCGACGCCGCGCTTCGCCAGCGGCTCTTAGACGACCCCTGCGGCTCCGACGACGACACTATAATATCCCCCAATGACTTTACTTCTACTGAGCCAACTTCCAGCGCTCGCCGTCGTTTCCAGCGTCGTCAGATGAGCGCCGTCGAGCGGCTCGTGCTGTCGCCGTACGACAAGTGGGTCACCCACGGTCGCTTCCCATACAAGATCCTGCTCCATATACTTCTCCTGGGGCTCACGATGCTCCAAATGGTGTTGTACGACGCCCAGAACGCGTCGTATCTGCGCGCGTCGCACCGCAACTGGGCGTTCTTCTTCCTTCCTCCCAGTGGCGACGTGGGCGTAACCCCTCGCTTCACCAGAGACCTCTACAGCATCAACCAGACCACGGACGCTGTGTTCTTCATGCGCGACGCCTACTTCTCCGTCGCCAACGACTCGCTCGCCAACTACGAGTACCATCGCGACCCGCAGTTCCCCCACGAGCGCGTGCGGCGCGTCGACATGGCGGTCGTCACACGTCGCAGATCTTCACCTTATCAGCTCGTGACGCGCCACTACCGTGTGCCGCGGTTTCCTGCTGACGCCGTGGGTCCGTTCTTCAGCAACGCGACCATGCGTCAGCGTCAGCAGCTGACGCGGTCGCTGGTCGCCGTGCGGTTCGCGTTCCATTTACGAGACCGCCAGTACGGCCACTTCTACGACGAATGCTTCGACTGGACCGTCCACGTGAGTCTCACGACTGTACAGAGCACGCGGCTGCGCGTAGAGATCGACGACTGCGAGATCGCCAGCTGCAGCTCGCTGTCGTTCTGGCGTGCGCTTCAGCGGCGCTTCGTGTGGCTCCATATCGTGACCGCCTTTCTCACTTGCGTGTACATGGCTCTCAGCGGAAGAGCTCTTTTAAGGTCTTTCCGGCTCGTCACACGCGTCGTGCCGCATCAGCGACTGTCGCTGAGCGTGCGGCTGAAACTGTTGAACCGCCTTCAGCTGCTAGTGTTCGTGGCGCTGACAATGCTGCTGCTGAGCTCTGTCTGGAGTCTCTTCTGGCTGAAAGCCCACGTGCCCATCAGCTACTGGCACAGACTGCTACAGGCCTCCGCGATGCTGCTGCTGTGGAGCTCACTGGTCGGCTACTTGGAACACAATCAGCAGATCTACTCGATCGTGCTGACGCTGCGGTGGGGAGCTCCTCGCGTGCTGCAGTTCCTCGTGGGCGTGTCGCCCATCTTTGTGGGCTTCGCGTTCTTCGGCACGATCTACTTTGGCGCGCGCGTCAAGGCCTTTGGCTCGCTGTCAGCGTCCATGATGACGCTGTTCGCCGTGCTGAATGGCGACGTTATCCTCGACACGGTGGACGCGCTGGCGCTGCACCATTTTGAGTTCTCGGGCAAGCTGTACATCTACGCGTTCATCGCGTTGTTCATCTACGTCGTGCTCAACATCTTCATCGCGATCGTCGAAGAGGCGTTCTTCGCAACGCGCAATTGCCGCCGCCTGCTCGACGTGCTGCTCTCCGACCCCAGCACCATGAGACCAACAACAACTTCAGCAGCTACGTCAGCATCAGTGTCAGCGTCAGCGTCAGCGGACACCCAGGACGCCGTGGAGACCGCGAACGCAGACGTCTCGAACGAGATGGTACGGCTGCTGCTGCGGCTCATCGACGAAGGCGAGCTGTCTGTGCCTACTACTACTACACTCAGGGCAAACGATGAGGAGCTGTAAAGACAAGGTGCGTGGGCTGTGTGTGTGGGGGGGGGGG
>JAADXE010000603.1:0-20125 GCA_023337545.1 Pythium coloratum | reverse complement strand
GTCCAACAATGTGCGGTCAGTAGAGCGAGGCACGATCGTGTCAGTGATTTGAGGTCACAGAACTGTAAATGATCTGAAATTTGGACCAGGAGTGAAATCGACCATAATACAAGAGCGGTGCCATTGACATCTCGATTATCTTGACATCTACAATAGAGTATTGCCACGTACAGCGACGCCCGTGCAGCTTCATTCTGCCATACTAAGAACAGCGACGACTACGGCGGGCTCCTTGTGCGACAGACAGCAAAGTTGACATCAAACGAGCGACAAGACGCAGCAAAAAGGGTTTCGTGTATTTTCGTGTCGATGCGCTTGTGCAGTGTCAACACAGCACACTCTCATTGGTCCTGCTTCTACATGGGAAGCTGCCGAAGTTCTCATGATCTTACGCCGCATTCGGCGCTGGTTGGTCCTCGCTCACGATACGGACCTCGATCGTCGGCTCCATCGAAGCCGACGTGGGCGGCAGACTCGCGCGCTTCTTGGTCTTGCGCGTGCGCACACGAGTACGCGCTCGCTCCGCCAGCACACGCAGACGCTGCTGCACAAACGGCTGCGAGCCGCTGGCCTTGGCCTTGGCGTTGCTGGCATCGCGTGCGGCCTTGGCCTTCCAGTAGTCGACCACGTCGTGGACGTACATGTCGCTCTCGTCCTCGATCTCCTCCTGGATGAGCTCTTCGATGATGTCTTCAATGGTGATGATACCTTCGAACGTCACGCTCTCCGGAACATCGACGCCGTCCTGCCAGCACTGTTGGACCACCTTGGCGTCCTTGGTGACCACGGCGATGTGCGAGTGGCCCTTTTGGAACTCGTTGAGCACGTAGTAGCACGACTCCTCTGGTGAGACCACGATGGGCTTACGCAGGGCCAAGTCGTGCACTGGACGCTCGTCCTCCGGGTCCACGACGATGAGACGCTTAACCAGCAGCAGACCAACAATGTTAGACGGGTGGTCGCGGAAGATCGGGATGCGCGAGTGGCCCGAGGCCAAGATGTCGGCCATGACGTTGTCGTTGAGCTTGGTGTCGTACTGCAGCATGTACACCTGCTTCATGGGGATCATGACTTCCCGCACGGTCTTGGCCGTGAGATCCAACGCGCCGTGGATGATCGTGACTTCGTCCACGTGGAGACGCGTGCTCTGGGCCGAGTTGTGGTGGCTAAAGTCATGCGAGCGGCGCGCGCTCGTGTGGTCGTACGCCTCCTCACCATCCTCAAAGCGAGTGTAGTCACTGTGGACGTGGTCCTCGTCTTCCTCCTCATCGATGCCGTTGAGGTTTTGCTTGCGACGACGCGAACGACGCGCCTTACGGACAGTGTGCTGGAGCACCTCGGTCTCGCGCTGCAACGCGATCAACGCCTTGAGCTCCTGACGCTTGTACCGCGCGATCTCGTGGTCGGCACCGAGCCACCAGTCGAGGAACTTGGCGATCGGGTACGAGATCGGACTCGCGACGGTCATGAAGCCGCGCATGAACGGGGTCAACGCCGACGCGATGCGCAGTTGGTTCGGACCCGTGAAGATCGCCGACGGAATGATCTCGCCGAACATGAGCACACACGTGACGGAGATGATGATCGAGACCGACTCGGGCACGAGCTTGCTGAGGAAAATGGGCAGTGCTTCGTTGGCGCAGGCGTTGCCCAGCAGCAGCGTGACGAGCAGCAAGTGGTGGCGCGAGATGATGGGGATGACGCGCGCGGCGCGTTGCTTCTCAATCGGTGAGCCTTCCATCTCGAGGATGCGCATGTTGAGCATATCAAGCGAGACCAAGCCCATGGTGAGGCCGCCCATGAGGCCGGCGAACATCACGAGCGCGATGCTCATGCCGAGGTAGAGCCAGAAGGACGCGGGATGGCATGATGGCGAGAAGAATTCGCAGTCTTCCGCGGCGTGGGATATCTCCATGTACAGTGGGAAGGCGGCGGCTTGAGCAGACCCAAACGGAATTTGGGAACTGGTGGGTGTTGCGTGCGGGGCAAGGCAACCAGGAGCTCCTCAAGGTCCCTGAGTCAGGGACAAGGGGCGGAAGAGGAAGAGGGAACGGAGGAAACGGAGGGACGACCCGTCAGCATTTGATTGTTGATCGTATGCGCCACGCGAGGCGACGTGGCGTGGTGGCCGAAGGAATCAGATCGACTGACGGTTTGGACTCATTCGTCGATTTATTCATTGTGAGAGGACACGCTAAGAGGATTAGAGTCATATAGGAATGATTGTAGAAGATCACGAGCTTGTGTTATTGGTTAGTGAAGGTTCTTGGGTGCGAGTGGCTACGCGAGGTGAGACGGAACTGGACGGATTTCTGTGGACCCGCTCACAGTTTTTGAGACAGTTCCACTTTGAATCTTGGCGAAAGAGAGAGATACAGAACCGGTTTTTGACCGGTTTCCGTGGGACAACTCGTTTCTAACAATGTTCGTATCTGATACGCACAACGAGATCCATATCGACCATGCAGACAAGTGCTGGAAATGGACCAATGTGGATGGTTTTGGGTTCATGTGATCTAAGCCAAAACAGCCTCGCGCTCGACGGGTCTCCTCTCCTTCGTCTTCGTCTTCGTCTTGGAAGAAGAAGTCGAAGCAGTCTGCTCCACGGAAGCCTCGACCTCCTCTTCGACTTGCGCTGTTCAAACGAATAAAACCAGTCAGTACAGGCGGCTTCCCAATAGCCCAAGTCACGCGTGCTGTACCTGGTTCCACTGGAGCGCTTGGGGCTTCGGGCATCGCAGCTTCAAGGGCAGCGGCTTCTTCTCGCTCGATCTCTGCCAGCTCTTCGAGAATGGCATCCTCGTCGTCGACGGTGAGGCTGGTACCAATCAACTGGCTGATTTCCTGTTCATATATGTGACGTGTGAACATTCGTGGCAACCATCAGCAACACTACGAGCTGTACGAACCCGTTCGATTTCCATGGCTTCTTCGGTCTCCAGCATGAGATTCTGCACGGCTTCGACGCTCATCTCCTGCACGAATCCAATTAATCGAGTCAGTTGAATGAGAATTTCTTGACCTTCGTTTGAGAAATCGCACCTTGTGGATGGCATCCAAGACTGAGTTGCCGGCTTTCAGGCCTTCAAACACCTTGAGCTGCTGAGTCTCCCACTCGACAGTGTCCACCATCTCCAGCACTTTGACCAAGTGCTCATCGGCCTGCTTGATTTGCATCTCCTTGAACTTCTTCACCTTGAGCGCCAACTTGGCCCGGTCCTTAAATGAACAACCACCACCCAAAAACAACCCATCAGCATCCCTCTGTCGTCATGGAGAACCATCATCGCACAACGCACCTTCTTGTCAGCTTGTATCAGCTCCTTGGCGCTAGCTAGTAGCTGCTGGGCTTCAATATCGAGTCGCGCTTGGTACTTTTTCAGCCGATCGCGGGCGTTCTTGAGCTCCAGCACGGCCTTGTCTTTTGACGTGACTTGCGCGCGCGCCTGCTGACGCTTCGTGTTGACCTCACGGCCGCTGGAGGACGGTCGGCGCGCTTCATTCGTCTGCTTGTTCTTGCTGGAAAACACGCCGCCCATGGTGCTCTGAGGTGACGTCGTCAGTAGGCCACTTCCGCTTCTTGCTGATTTTCTTGACTGTTGCCTCACGATGGGCGGGTTCGGACCGAACAGTATGACCTGAAGTGTACGGTACGAATCGTTCTTTAGCGTAATCATTGGTCAATTCAATGAGGTGGTGATATGTGATTGGCTGATATTATTCGTAGCTTGTCACACGTGAAAGTCAGTACGCAACTTGCCCTTGTTGCAGCGCTGCACAATCAGCAGCACACGCACAACAAACAGGCAGGGCTCGAGTCAGCAACCAGTCACCGACAGCCACATCCTTCTAGACACTGTGGTACTGTGTGCGCTCATGGCAGCCACGAGAAGCTACGCTACTGAATCTACAGGCGGCTGCTCAGCACCTTTGGTCCGATGGCGCGAGCGACCTTGGAGCTGGTGGTGCGGCCGAGGATGTTGCTGATGAAGTCTCCGGCTTCGATGACCTTGTTCAAGTCCACAGCCGTGGAGATGCCCAGTCCGTGGAGCATGTAGAGCACGTCTTCAGTCGCCACGTTGCCGGAGGCCCCGTTGGCGTATGGACAGCCGCCCAGGCCAGCCACGGAGCTGTCCACGACAGAGATGCCTTCCTGTTGGATGAAAATGACGGAGGTTGTTTAGTCTCAGACTCACGATATTAGCATAAGGCAGAAGTTCACGTACCTGAAGGGCAATCAAGATGTTGGACAGCGCCTGGCCGTACGTGTCGTGGAAGTGGACGGCCAGGTTCTCAACTGGCACGACCTTCTTCGTGGCGCGGATCATCTCCAACGTCGAGGCTGCGTCAATATAACCGCTTAGCCCAGTCACCTGAAAGATCAATAGAACCCACGAGCAGTACGTACCTGGGTTTCCAACGCCAATGGTGTCACCGAGGGAGATCTCATAGCATCCCATCTCGTAGACCTTCTGCGCGACGCTGGCGACGATCTCCGCTGGGACGTGGCCCTGGTACGGGCATCCCAGCGCACACGACACGTAGCTGTACAGTGGCAAAAGAGCGTCAGTGAGTGGTTGTATCGAAACGGTCAGTGCGTGGGCATGTGGGAAAACGTACGCGCGCACTGGAATTCCGAGCTCCTTCGCCTTCTCGCACACGGGGCGGAAGCGTTCGAGGCTCTCTTCGATCGAACAGTTGATGTTCTTCTTGCTAAACGCCTCCGAAGCCGCGCCAAAGATCGCGACCTCCTTCGCGCCAGCAGCAATCGCAGCATCGAATCCCTAGAAACAACGAGAGTGAGTAGCGATCCAGCGGACGCGCAACACAAACGAATAGCAGACAAACCTTCAGGTTCGGCGTGAGCACCGGGTAGTTGACGCCGGCCTTGCGGTCGATCGACGTCAGCACTTCGGTGTTATCGCCCATCTAGAGGAACAAACAGTGTTAGTCGTGTATCAGCGAGGTGGTCACTAGTGGCGTTTTGAGTCCACGCACCTGCGGAACCCACTTCGGCGACACGAACGACGTCGCCTCGATGACGTTCAGTCCGGTCTTGGACAGCATGTTGATCAGCTTGACCTTGTCTTCCGTCGAGATGACCATCTTCTCATTCTGCATCCATCCATCACCCATACAAACTCAGTCTTCTGCAGCCTTCATCTCCAGTGGATTCGTTTGGTCGCACCTGGAGGCCATCGCGTGGACCGACTTCCACGATCTTCACGTGGCTCGGGTACTGCACGCCGCCGACCGTGACGAAGGAGCGACGAGACGCGCCCTTGAGCGTTTTCGCCTGCGTGCGCATCGCGCTCTGTAGCACTCGAAGAACCATCGCGTTCTTGTCCAAACCTTGCTGAGCCTGTCGACGAATGGTGATTTTCTTGATCTGCTCGTGTTCTGATCGTGCCGTCACAACATTTTGTGTACCCCGTTGTGTAACTTCAAGTGTCACGGGTTACTTTGCCTAATGTAGGACTCCTAGATTAACGGTGTGGTCCACACAGCCAACTTTGCGGCTTGTTGCTTTTGCCTTTGTCTTGGCCAGTCAAGGTCTTGCTTTCTTGGAGTTTGTATCCACATACAAACTACCAGTCATCTTCCGTGTGAGTTCCCACGAAACGACAAAGCCCATTCGATTGGTGCGTGGAATTCAGCAACTTAGACCGGCGAAGGAACATGGTGAGCTCCTTGGCAGCGCAGCTCCAGCAGCTGCGTGAGGGCGGCGCCGGCAGCAAGCGCAAGACCGACTCGTTCCTGTACGACGCGCGCGAGGCCGCGCAGATCGACGACGAGACCGTGTACAATTTGGCGTGGAATGGACTGCTCGAGTTGAAGCAACTGGACGCGGCGTTTGACGCCTTTGATCCATCGCGCGACGCCGCGAGACTGTTTTCTCGCCAGCGCATCCACTTCCACCGCGTGCAGATCACCAAGAACGAGGACACGGAGCTCAGCGCCGCGCTCGCGAAGCTCCTGGATGCACTGAGCCCGTACTTTTTGCTGGGTGCGACCCACAAGGTGCTCGAGTTTCTCGTGCGCCGCTACGAGATCCAGCGATACAACGTCGAGGACGTCATGGCCACGATCATCAGCTACCACGAGTCCAAGTGGTTCGCCAAGATGGTCAAGCTGCTGCATATTCACAACACCAAGTGGGAGTTCCTGCTGCAGGTCAAGCAGACTGAGGAGCCGCTGCTGCGACAGGCGCTCGTGCAGCGCGCCATCGACGAGCACTCGGTCGTCGAGTTCATCTTCACGTCGGCCACGCGCATCGGCGCTTCGAACCCGAAGCTCATCTCGCTGTACGCGCTCGTCGTGCTGCAAATGCTGGACCAGACGGCCGTGAACGATCAAATGCTGCGGTGGTTGATCCCAGACTTGCTGCTCGCGCTCAAGACCAAGCAGTTCCCAGAGATGCAGGCGGCCGCGTATATGATCCTGACCAAGCTCTCATCCAAGGCCGTGCTCAGCGACAAGGTCGTGGGCACGCTGGTCAAGCACCTCGTCAAGTACGCGCACAAGATTGGTGGTGGCGCGCAGCTCAACGCGCTGCTCTGCGTGATCTACGTGGCGGAGACCCAGCCATCGTTCGCGCTGTCGGCCAGCGTCGGCAAGTACCTCGTCACGACCGACAACCTCGTGGACTTCTTGGCCGAGGCGGCCCACAACTACGAGTCGGCGACGTTTGTGCGTAGCTTCGTGCATTACCTGATCGACACCATGCAGGACGCGAGCGAGGAAGACGGATCGTATCAGTTGCTCGTGGATATCGTGACGCGTGTCGGTGTCGTGGAATACATCGTCTCGGATATCGTCGACACGCTCCACAGCGTCGCGTCGGAAGCCGTGTACGACCTCGAGGAGAGCCGCGTCAAGGCGGCGTCGGGCGTTCTCGTGGCGATCAGTAAGAAGTACGTCGACAAGGCGGATGAGAGCGTGCAGATTCTGTCGGTGGCGACGCTGGAGAACGCGACCAAGCAGACCAAGAAGAAATTCAACAAGTTCCTGGAGCACACGTTCGGACAGATCGCGAACTCGGCGCACTTCGTGCCTGCCAACACGGACGCTAAGACGTCTCTGGCTCTGGCTCTTGACCACCCGACGGAGAACACGCGATTCCAGGCGCTGCAGACGCTCCAGAAGCAGCACGATGACGCGCAGGCTAGTGAATCGAGTGAGCGCGTGATGACGAGCCCGGCTGTGCTGCTGCGTCGTCTCCACGACGAAAGCGCGCGTATCGTGAAGCAGGTCGCGACCTCGTCGCTGAGCGAGCTGCTGCTGCAGTTGTGCTCGAAGAAGAAGGCTCTTGACGTGATTGCGCAGGTCGTGAACAAGTGGGCCGTGCCAGGCAAGGTCCAGGACAACAGCGTCATCGTCGCGCTCGTCGAGCTTCTTGTCGGCAAGTTCCGTGACGTGTTCAGCTCCGAGTTTGACGAGAAGATTCTCGTGCTCGTGCTTTCGCTTGTGCCACTGGTGTCGACGTCGTCCTCGACATCGCTGAAGAAGAAGCAGAAGGACAAGGTGCCGTCTGTGGTGGCCAAGCTTTCCTTTGAGCAGGTCTGGCAGTGGGTGGCTCGTCTCGATCATCCGTTTACCAAGTCGCTTGAAAACGCTACCGGTGACCACACTGTCAAGGCGATGGCCACCCACTTCGGCCACGTCCTCGCTGAGAAGGATATTTTCAAGTTCCTGCCGTTCTGCTTGAGCTGGTCCACGCCAAGCGACATGAACGCGCTGCCGCTGACTTCGTTCCTGATCCCAGTGCTGAGCAGCGCTCGTACGGAGATCCACCACCACAAGAAGACCAAGTCCAAGGCCCACAAGGAGCACGTCACGGCTCTTGACCAGGCGCTTCGTTTTGTGCTGAAGAAGGAATTCGTCCGTCTGACCCAGGACGCCTCGATCTCGGAGAAGGAGTCGGCGAGCATCGTGGAGATCACGCAGCTTCTGGGCGAAGTCGCTGTGGACACTTTCGCTGTGGACGTCCAGGAGTTCGACGCGTGCGTCTTCACGTTGCTCCAGGCGCCAGCGCAAGTGTTCGCTCAGATCCAGGATGCGTTTGCCCACGTCTTCCAATCGGCCGTGAACGGTCTGCATAGCCAGCTTCTGCCTACGATGGGCCGTGCTATCGTGAAGTCGTACTCGGGCTCGGACGATGCTGACTTGCTCACTGTGTTGGCGAAGGTCCGCGCCTTGGACATCACGAGCGCCGTGCTTGACGGTGATGATGATGAGGACGTCGAAGAGGTCGAGCAGGTTCTGCCTGTCGTCATTGTTGCGCTTGGTGACTCGAATGTGCGTGTGCGTGAGGCTGCGATTGGCTCTCTGGAGCGATGGGTGGCTGGTTCGGCTGGTAGAAACTCGCGCTCGGAGGTCATCCGCACGATCGGCAGCGTCTCTTCGTTCCTCGTGCAGGCGCGTGGTGACATTCTCATGGATGCTCGTGCCGTCACCACCCTGTGTGGTACGTTCCAGCAGGAGCACGGTGTGTCTTTCGCCGATGTGATCGTTCGCGTCGCTTCGAAGGCCTCAGATGCCGAGTTGGTGCTCAGCGTGAAGCTCCTTGAGCTCCTGGCGGAGGTCAAGGACGCCCAAGTGTGGGAGAAGGCGGCTGCTTTCGTTGAGCGTCTGCTGTCGTCGCTGTCTGAAGATGACTCGACTTCCAGTAAGCAGCTCAAGAACAGTGTGCTGAAGGTTGTGGTCGGTCACTTCCTTGATGCCGTCGACGTGTCTAAGAAGAAGGCGTCCAAGAACCCGTTCTTCGACTTGGTGATGGCTGTGCTCGAAGACCAGGACAAGCAGCGTCTGCCACTGCTCGCGGAACTCCAGGCCTACACGCTCGCCCACCTCCACGCCGCGTACTTCGAACAGCTCGATGCGGTCGCTCAGCACGCGATCGTCGCCCGCATGCTTCACTTGCTGATGGTCGCGGAGGAGTCGGTTGCCTCGCAGCTGATCCGCTGTGTCAGCGAGCTGCCACTGACCGCTGCCATGTTTGTGCGCTTGCTCAGCGATGAACTGGCGAACAAGACTGCCTCGCCAACGAACGCCAAGGTCGCGACTCGTCGTGTCTCGGCCGCCGAGGGTAAGGAGACCGAGTTTTTCCAGGAGCTGAGCTGCATCCTCGAAGTGCTGGCGATCAAGGTAGATGATATTGCGAGCGAGAACGGAGCTGCTGAGCTTCTCAAGATCCTCACTGATACATTGGCGCTGCTGTGTCGTTCGGAGAACGCCGAGCGTGTGTCTGAGTACGTCCTGCAGATCGTGTTTGGCTGCCTGCGTCGTGTGTGCGAAGTCCACGCGATTGGCGGTGGTGTCACCATGAAGGCTCCATCCCCAAAGAACGGCAAGGCTGCGCCTGTGGCTGAGGTCGAACCAGAGCACTTGGTGAAGCACACGCTGGTGTGTCTGGGCCGCACGTCGTCCCCGCAGACTCGTAACGAAGCGCTTCTGTTCATCAGTGCGCTCGTGAATGTGTACCCGGCGAGTGTGTTGAAGTCGCTGGACAAGATCCTGAGCTTCCTGGGCAGTGGTGCGATCCACCAGGACGACGAGTACTCGTTCAACGTGCTCGAGACGATCGTCAAGTCGGTGGTCCCGCACATCCTTCAGGACGCTGCGTCTTCCATCACGCCAAAGCAGTTCATTCGTATTTTCGTGGACGCCTACGACCAGATCCCATTGAAGCGCCGTGCTCTTCTGTTCCAAGTGCTCGTGCAGTCGCTTGGCCGTAACTTCTTGCCGTACGCGGTGGTCGCCATCGTCCAGAACGGTGTGATCGCGTCTCAGCTTGAAGACCGCATCCAGTTCGCTCACCAGTTGAGCTTCGGCTTCGACGCTGTCACTCAGATCGCGGCGCTTGTCACGCAACTGCGTTTCCTCAAGGACCTCCACGCTCACGTGATGGACGACTCGGAGACCGACACTGACGGTATGGGTGACGACGATGATGACGAGGACGATGAGAAGCTTGACGAGTCGTCGCGCTTCCAGTGGGATGCCAGCATCACGACGTCGCAGCCGCTCGCCCGCAAGCTGAACCTTGCGATTGCCAAGTTCATTCCTAGCCACTTGCAGGCGCGTGAGCTTCACCACCAGATCCTGCGTCTTGAAGAAGAGGACGACGAGGACATGGAGGACGAGGATGATGAAGATGCGGAGACCTCGGCGGCCGACAAGCTGCAGCAGCACTACCTCGTGCTCGCCCAGGTTGTGCTCCTGTACTTCCGCCGTGTCGCTCGTGAGCAGACTGTGCACGACGACGGATCCTCGAGCTCTGACGAAGCCGCGACCCGTGGCTTCTGGGGTGAGCTCGGGCAGCAGACGATTGAGATCTTGGGTGCGCTGCAGCAGTTGCTGTCGACGCCAGGTTTCGTCGCTGTGATCAGTGAGCTGCTCCACCACGACAACGCGCTTGTCCGTAAGAAGGCCATGCAGCTTTTCAACGAGCGTCTGCAGGAAGACCGCGGCTCGCTGACGCCTGGTGAGGAGATGCTGTTTGTGGACATGGTCGAGGAGCTGGATGCGATCTTGCGCAACGAGGAGAACTCGGAGAGCAGCGTCAACATCCAGACCGCGTTGTTGAGCGTCGACATCCTGGCGCGCAACTTCGCGGCCCAGCACACGAAGCGTTTCCAGGCCGTGCTGCCTACGATCATCAAGTACGTGTCGATCGATCTCTCGTCCAAGACCTCGGCCTCGCCAATGGCACTTCACCTCATGGGATGTGCCTACGTGTCGCTGTCGTCTGTGTGCCGAGCTGTCGGTCCACTCGTGTTCCCGTTCCTGCCAAAGTTCTTCCCAAACCTGATCTCTGCGATCGAGTTCTGCACGCAGAAGTCGAAGAAGAGCGCCGAGGCGGCTGCTGCTGCCGGTTCGGCGATCGGCGGTGTGAAGACTGTGCTGCAGTGTCTGCTCGCCGCGCTGGAGGTGTTCACCGACCACATTCCGCAATTCTTGACGCCTTATTTATCCAAGATCGTCCATGTCTTGTTGCTCACGTCGTCGGGTGCGCGCCACAGTGTGTCGGGCGTCGGTCTCCAGCAGCAGCAGATCTCGGTGGATGCGTGCTTCATGAACCTCACGAACCATGTCGAGCTGCGCCACTTGCTACCGAGTCTCTTTGGTGGCTACGAGTTTGCGTTGTCGCAGGGTGATGCCGGCGTCGAGAAGCTCTTCTCGGTCGTGTCGACGGTCGTGTCCGCTCTGGACGCCGCCAACCTGCGTCTGTACTTGGCTCAGTTCGCTCGCTTCTTCGTGACGAGCTTGGACTTGCGTCGCGTGCACGCGCACAAGCTCGAGGATCTGGATGCCGTCGAGGACGAGGCGCTGGAAGTGCTGGTGCAGTTCGTTCTGCGTCTGAACGAGAAGCAGCTCAAGCCGCTGTTCCTCAAGATCGCCGAGTGGGCCCAGCACGTCAAGACCCCGCAGGGCGAGAGTGCACGTCGCATCGTGTTCTTCAAGCTGCTGACCAAGCTATCGGAGCGTCTGAAGAGCATCTTCGTGCCGTACTACGCGCACGTGCTGGAGCTGCTGACGCTTTCGCTTCGTGAGACCCGCGTCGCGCTCGCAACCAAGAAGTCGAAGGTGGACGCGGCAAGTGAGACCGAGGGTGATGACGACGAGGACGACGACTTCTTCGCGCGTGATGATGAAGACAACAAGAAGAGTGCGGCGTCTGCCGGCCTGTCGCGAAAGAAGCGGAAGCTCGCGAACGGCGGTAGCGCCGAGGACGGCGTCGTGTCGCGTGCGAACCAGTTGCTGCAGCTCCAGATCGCCGTGCGTGCGCTCAACGGCTGCTTCGTGCACGACAGCGATGGCTTCATGGACAATGACAAGTTCGACGTGGTCATGGCGCCGCTCGTGGACAGCATCGACATTCTCAAGTACGTGCCAGAGGCCAAGCCGTTCGTGTTCGAGCACGTGTCGGAGTGCGTGGCCAACCTGGCGTGGGCCGCCAAGAACGACCTGCTCTGGAAGCCGCTCCACTACGCCGTGCTCATGAAGTCGCGTGGCGACAGCGCGGCCGTGCGCCTGGCGACGCTCAAGATCGTGGAGAAGTGCTACACGGTGATCGGCGACGAGTTCCTGGCCATGCTGCCCGAGAGCATCCCGTTCCTGGCCGAGCTCATGGAGGACAACGACGCCGAGGTGGAGAAGACGTGCCACCAGGTCATCAAGCAGATCGAGGAGATCTCGGGCGAGTCGCTGGACCAGTACCTCACCGCATAGACATAGACGAAGACGAAGAAGAAGAAGAAGAAGAAGAAGAAGAAGAAGAGGAGAGACACAGGACGCCGGTCTGCCCAAGCAAGCGAACGAGCTGTCGAGCAAGCCCCAGGACGCGCGGGACTACTCCGGTTTTGTCACATTTTCGCGAAAAGTATCCCCCTATCCTACAAAACTGTTGCAATATATGTATATCCAACCATTTGCATTCAGATAGTATCCACCCTCATATTTCTTTTAGCAGGTATTGGTAACTCGAGAGTAACGCAGCTAGCGATTGAAGCCGCCTACTGAATCAACTATCAGAGGCTTTTTCACTTCTAGAACCTGTGGGTGTCCCACTAAGTACGATTGCTTCCAGAGCCTGGAAGCGTTGACGCGGCGCTTGTTGGTGAGCTATTCAGCTGAAGTTGGCACGAAGAGCTACCGTTGCCATTGCCGCGTCTTCTGTGCGTCTCCCACCGCGTGACTGCGTGCCTTGAAGCCTCTCTGTGCGTCTGTGAGTGGAGTCTCCCATGTCGACGATGTCTGCGCGCTCGCGACGCGCCTTCTCAACGGCCACGTCCATGGGCGACGACGACGATCTTCCATCCCCCGTGTCCTCCTCTGGCGGTGTGAGCAAGTTCATGACGCTGCTCCTGACGCTGCTGCTTGCTGCATGCGGCTACTTGCTGGCGACATGGCGGCCTATTGATTACCACAACATCGGCCACGTGCGTGCGGACGAGTTCCTGTCCTACGGCCCCATCGACATCGTGTACACGTGGGTGAACGGCACGGACCCGCGCTGGAAGCGAGAGAAGGAGTACTGGCACAAGCACTGGATCGCGTCGCTCACGGGGCAGCCGCTGCCCAAGAAGCAGGAGGACGCACAGCACGTCAAGGGCAACGACGTGTCCAACTCGGACAACCGCTTCCGCGACAACGAAGAGCTCCGCTACTCGCTGCGATCGCTGGAAAAGTACGCGCCGTGGATTCGCAACATCTACGTGGTCACGGACGGCCAAGTGCCGTCGTGGATCAACCTGGAGGCACCCAACCTACGCATCGTCAAGCACAGCGAGATCTTTGAGAACAAGAGCCACCTGCCCGTGTTTTCGTCGCCTGCGATCGAGTGGAACCTCGACAACATCCCAGGACTCAGCGACAACTTCCTGTACTTCAACGACGACGTGTTTCTAGGCGCGCGCGTGCATCCAGAGGACTTTATCAGCCAGCGCGGCGTCCAGAAGGTCTACTTTGCGTGGGAAGTGCCGCTCTGCTCGCCTGGCTGCTGGGACTCGTGGCTCAAGAACGACCGGTGCGATCCGCAGTGTAACGTCACGTCGTGTGACTTTGACATGGGCGACTGCGGCTGCGACGTGAGCATGGACGGCACGGTGAATTGCGATCCAGTCAAGATCGCGTCGCTCCAAGAGGCCGTGCCCAAGCCACCCAAGGTGGTGGACACGATCTGCCAGGGCGGCTGCCACTTCACGTGGATCGGCGACAACACGTGCGATCTCTCGTGTAACGTGACGACCTGCGGCTTTGACGGCGGCGACTGCGGCACGGATATGTTCAAGAACGAGCTCCACGTGGCCGACATCGCTGTGAACCACACCCTCGTGCGTGTGCCACTGGCGGTGAACTCGACGTACCTGAACTTGACAGAGTTCTTCGGTGTGAACGGGTCCGTGTCGACGGCGACGCACGACAACGGCGAACTGATCCGCCACGCGACGGTGTTTGAGACCGAG
Organism: Pythium coloratum; assembly: GCA_023337545.1. NCBI lineage: Eukaryota > Oomycota > Peronosporomycetes > Pythiales > Pythiaceae > Pythium > Pythium coloratum. Next base: position 6,155 of record JAADXE010000603.1, on the reverse strand, counting down.
ATATCGCTGCTGCTCGTGTTTGGCCGTGATGAAGAAGGAGATCCGATGACGAGCAGCGCGCTCGTGACAGTCATGGGCAAGGACTTGGACAAGAACGAAATGCGGCTGGACTTTGAGCTGATCCGTGGCTCCAAGGAGATCGTGAACGACTCTCAAGTCGCCACGGGCGCGGGTTTCGCGACGTTCACGAACACATCGATCAAGCCACGACAGGTCCGCTTGCCGCTTGCGTTCCGCCAGTCGGTGTGGACGGCCGTGGACAAGCCTGTCGACGGCGCGATACCAAGCGAGGACGGTGCTGAGGCGCCTCTCGAACCGCATGTGGAGATCTTGCTTCCTGTGAACGTGACTGGTAAGCAGTTCAAGAGCGGCGACATGCTGTCCCTTGCGGTTGAGACCAAGTTGCGACTCCACAATAATCCGGGTGATGATGATCTCGAGTGGCTGGATACGCAGGTGTGTGAGCTTGTGGTTCCTGAAAAGCCAACGCCCAAGTCGGATGATGCCACGGTGACAGTCGCGGTGGACGCGGTCAGCGGTGACGCGACAGCGGAAGTTGCTGAGCCAGTGATTGAGTTCCCAGTTGACGTCGAGGAAGGAGAGCCACGCAAGTGTCGAGTGCAGAAAGATGGCCGTGTGCTGATCAGTCTGCGGCTGCCGACCCACTCGAATGTGAAGGAATTTCAAGAGGAGGAAGAAGAAGACACCCCTGCAAGTGAAGAGAGTCCGTCGCCAAGCCGTGATGACGGTAGCAAGAGCGAGCCGGCGGGCGAGGACACTGCAGCCGCCGTGCCAGAGACTGCTGAGAATGATGAGGCGGTGAAGGATCGATCGCAGGTCGCCGATGGCCACGTGTGCTTCTTCAACGCCGACAACAAGGAGAAGAAGTATTGTTTTGGTGTGTCGCTGGGCCACTTCCAGAACGAACGCGTGCTTGTCGCGATCAAGCCGAAGCCAGAACCAACGCCAGCGGAGAAGAGACGTGCCGAGCGGCTCAAGCCTGTCGAGTACGAGCCCTACGATGGCTTGGAGAATCCGGCGTGGCAGGAGTTTGTCCACCACTGTATGGACACGACACGTCGCGTGATCGGCTTGCGACCGCAAAAGTGCTACTGGAGAGAGGAACCAGCCATCTTTGAGCAGCCGGTCGACGCCAAGATCCAAAACGCCGAGGACGGCCGTCGACTGGCGTGTGAAGCCAAGCGTCGTCGTGTCGCTCAGATGGAAGAGCATCTCGAGGAAGAAGCGCTGCAGCGTAAGCGTGGCGGCTTCCAGGTGATCATCAAGGAGCTCGTGGCTTCGACTGTGGATCGTCTGCAGTCGCTCTTTGGCTTCGACACGCTGGAAGCGACTGACGAAGACATCGAAGACGTTGAGTATGAGGACGTTTGCAAGCCAATGTTCGAAGCTGAGCGTGAAGCCGCTGCCAAGGAGATCTCGGCCGCGAACGCCGAGGCGTTGCTGTCCAAGGACACGTTCGGTGACTCGCTCAAGTTCGTCAACAAGCTGTACAACCGCGCCTTTGGCAAGGCCTCGTCGCGGCGTCGCGTGCCGTCGCACATGCCGTTCCTACTGAACCGCCAGCTCATCCGAGAGATCAAGACCCGTTGGCCGAACGAGTTCCAGGCCACGTCGTCGCACCGCTTCCGCCACCCGCAGGACATGCAGTTCAGCTTTTCGTACTTCCACTACCTGATCAACCGCCACAAGGTCGTACCGCCAACGCTCGATTTCATTTGGCGAGAGTATCTGGACGCCAACAAGAACGGTATCCTCGACGAGAACGAAGTGCTGACCGTCGCGAGTCTCGCGAACGGCGACTACCCAACGGACGCGTTCGTGAACGAAGTGCGTGCGTGTCTGAAGCCGCCCAAGCAGGAGAAGGTGATGGAGAAGTCGACCGCTAAGGGCACCGTGCTGGTCGCCGAGACACTGTCGCCACATATCAAGTTCGAGCACCTGCAGGCCTGTACGAACGTGAGCCAGCAGCTCATCAAGAACGTACGCAAGGAGAAACGCCACGAGCTCATGCCCGAGGACGAAGTGACGTTCCACATGCTGAGCGACCAGTACCGCTTCGCGTGGAACCAAATGCTGGGCACGCGTGCCCGCCGCACCAAGTTCGTGTGCATCAACGACGACATGAAGTTCCCGTCGACCGCCGTCGCGCAGATCCTCCACGAGCTTTTCCTGTCGATCTGGCCCAAGCGCTCGCAGTTTGAACTGCCGTACCACCTCAAGAACCGGTACGACCACATCGACGACTACGTGGCCGCCAAGGACCGACGCGACATGTACTTGTACCTGGCGCTGGCGGTCGTGTTCATGCTCGTGGCCATCTTCTGGAGCGAGCTGCGTCGCGTGTTCGGCTTCCAGGACATCGCTCGCGCTCGCGCCGAGTCGGCGTCGCAGCTCAACGCCGAGCTCGAGATGGATGACCAGCAGAACGCCAACACCAACGCCAACGGCTACGTGCAGCCACCTACACAGACCGGAGGGCCAGCGGCTCCAGTGCGAGAGATCTCACGCCACCAGAGCGAGGACGCCGAGAGGGATCGGTACATGGCGGCGCAGGCGGCTCGCGTCAAGCAGGAGGCCGGTGAGTCCCAGTAGTGAGTGAGTCAGTCAGTCAGTCAGTAGATGCAACCAAGTGAGAGCAAGAAAACGACAAAAGATCGTGCACTTGTCCAAAGTGTAGGCTTTGTTTATGGAGGTTACGATGGCCTCGTCGACCGAGCAGCAGAGCTTGTTTACTGTGGCGGGCTGTGTGCCTTTGTGGGAGTGGTGATCTGGCTGATCCATTTGCTAGAAAAAAATAAAATATCCATCACGGAGGAGGCGACGCTACGAGTGGGTGGGTGGCTCTCTGGCCGAGGGGGTCTCGAGCCTAGTACACGTCGGGGTTCTGGGACGACGCGTGGCCTCGCCCCGAGTTCGTGCTGGTCTGCAGGTGCACGCGCAGTGTGTAGTTGGTCTGCTCGAGGCGCTTGATGTGGTCGGCGGCCTGCGTCGCGAGCTGCTTGAGCACCGTGTTTTCCTGTGTGCACTCCTCTTTCTGCTGGTTCTGGATCGTGATCGCGCGCTTCAGCAGCTTGTTCTCGCTCTGCAGACGCTGCACGTCACGCTCCTGCGCCTGGAAGTGCTCCTGCATGAGTCCGACCTCCTGGCGGAACGCCTGGAACTCGACATCTTTCTTCATGATGTACTGTTCGTACTCGGCTCTGTTTTCAGACGCAAAGATCCCGTTAGAAACCCCCTCATTTCTTCGATAGGTTCACAGTCTCAAGGCTCGCTAATCGTACCTTATCCGTGCGATCTCGGCCTGCTTGACCTGCTCAAAGTAGTCGACGTGGCGCTGTGTGTACTTGGGCACGTCCTTGGCGGCCTCCTCATCGGCTCCCATCGCGTCGTTGGAGCCGTTAAAGTCGCCAGGACCGCGGCAACGCTTCATACGCGGCAGCTCATAGGCATCGCCACCCGATAGCAGGCGCGAGCGCTTCTTCAGCGTCTCTGGGAAGGCGGGGGATGCGGCAATCGACGCCATTGTGTGAGTGGAGGACGGTGGGTTGAGACGACGCGGATTTCTGGACGTGTAGCGGTCTCTAGACGGTGAGAGACGGCTCAATGGACAGCGAGAAAGATGGAGAACACGGATGCACGGGTGGGAATCACGCGAAGGGAGCTGCAGAGATGGAGGGTGCGATCGATGCCGTCGACAATCGCGTAGTTTCTGGTGTCGTCTTCGCCGTGTGTTTTGCAATTGCTCCTTCCCACAATTCTCCCTCTCCGCGGATAGAAATCCAGATAGAAACGTTCGAGAGGATATAGAAACATGGAGTTTCTACTGTTTTGACCCAGAAATCCCAGAAGCCAGACCAGACCAACCGCTGTCTGGATGGATGATTTACTACTGTAACATACCTTGCAAAGTACGATGTACTACATCTAGTGATATCATACGAAAGCTAATCAAACACAAGCTAAATTGTGGACTAGAAGAGGCTAATTTGACATTAAGGATGCAGATCAAAGCACGCCAACACCTCGGCATCTTGGCGCTGCTCGGCAATGGCCCGCGGCGTGATATCGTCCTTGTCTCTTGCAGTAGTCGAAGCTCTGTGCTCAAGAAGCAACTTGATGCAGTCGAGTCGTCGCCATTCGACGGCACAGTGCAACGGAGACCGACGCACCGAGCACACATTAGCGTCGCCGCCGTTCGTGAGCAGCACCTTCAGCACGTCACTGTGGCCATTGGCAGCCGCGTAGTAGACGGCCGTGCAGTTGTCGGCGTCCACCATGTTCACATCCACGAGCTGACGCTGGAGCATCGCCTCAATGAACGTCGCACGGCCTTCGACGGCCGCGTAGTGGAACGGGTGTCTCGCCATGACTTTGTCGACTTGGTCCATGCCGCCTGGCTGCAGTGACACGTTGTACTTCACCAGTAGCTCCAGCATCTCAACCGAGCCGCTTCCTGCGGCTTCGTGCCAGATCGTCACGCCCATCGCGTCGACGGCTTGCTTGTCGGCGCCGTTGTCCAGCAGCAACGACACGATCTCGCGAAACCCACCGGCAACAGCTTCATGCAGCGGCGTGTGGCGCGTACGGTTGGCGAGATTCACGTCTGCTCCCTTGTGGACGAGGTGTTTCACAATGTCCAAGTGGCCGTCCTGAGCAGCCACGTACACTGGCGTCATCCCCATCTCATTCTGCTCGTTGATGTTCGCACTGCATTCGTCCACGAGGTACCGAACCACGTCGATGTGGTTGCCTTTCACTGCGTACATCAAGGGCGTACGAGCCCGCGTCGTGTGGCAATCCACGAGGAACCCGTACTCGACCAGCAGCTTGCACACAGCCAAGTGGCCTGCGATGGCGGCTTCATGGAGGGGCGTCCGCGCGTAACGCTTGCGTCCTCCACTCAAATGGATCTCACCGGCGCCAAGCTTCAGCAGCTTCTCGACCATCGCTACATAGCCTTCAGTAGACGCTAAGTGAAGCGCAGTGGACTCGTTGTGGTCGCTGGTGAGCTGCAGAAACACTGTGCGCTCTCGGATGAGCATCGCGATCTCATTGCTGCCACTGCAGTGCGTGTCCTCGTCGTTCGGATGGGCCAATTGAGGCCATTCTTCCGCGAGCAGGGTATCAAGTGCGTCGCAGTCGCCTGACTTGGCGATCTGCAGCAGTCGTGTGCCACGGTCGGCAGCGCCGCTTGCGCGGTCCTTCCACTTGGAGCGTCGGCGTCCCATGAGATTGGATGGCTTTCTAGAATTTGGTGATGTTCGCGATGGACGCTGAGGTTATTCACCAGCTCTCCCCATAAAACCTTGGCACCACGTTTATGTGACGTGTGAACACTAGTCTAGCTTAGCACGGGGAATGCCTTTCTCGATCTGCAGCTCCAGCAAGGTGTTCAGGCTTTTGAACTTTTGCACCAAGCGAGTCGCGAGTCTTCTTCTCCAATTGTTAGTATGAGATCGCCGCGCTGTTTTTGACACTTATATTTACATCAGTGCGTTGAAGTTCTAGAAGGAGTTACAGTTGACTGGACTGTCGCCTCCACGATGTTCGAGATGTGCGGCATTGGCAAGACCTGCGGGCGATGCCTCTTCGTGACTCCCGCCGATTCGTTGCTGGCGCGCCGTGTGTTGCTCGAGCGTATCTTCTCACAGAGTGTCAGTGCGAGGCAGCTGACGATCAAGATCCGCATGTACAGGCCTTGGACGTAGTCCCACGACAGCTTCGTGATTTCGCCAAGCACGATGAATGGGTACTCATGGGTCACGAGTAGCAGATACAGCACGATCTCCGTCTTGCGGCTCAGCCACATATCGAGCCATCCACCCTTGCAGCTCAGCGACGAATAGTGGAAGCGGAAGAAAAACACAAACGCGAGCGAGACGTTTTGAGAGATGGCGTCGAACTCTCTGATGGATGGCAGTTGGCGGCGTGGCATGCAGCTCTCGGCGATATTGAACAAGACGATTGCGATCTCGAACTCTATCAGCGTCTCAGCTGCAAACGTCATGAGCCGCAAAGACCGCACCTTCACGCGCTTCGTTACGTCGCGACAGATCACTGTGATCTGCAGTAGGAACGTGAGCACGGAGCAGACTTCGGAGATGTTGTTCATGTTCTGGACAAACGCAGTGTCT
>JAADXE010000602.1:0-20126 GCA_023337545.1 Pythium coloratum | reverse complement strand
TGCTCGGAGGTAAACCCAAACGTCTGGCTGGAGCTGGTTTCTGGCCATGCTTCTCCTCTCACCCTGCGCGTCCCAGGTGGCTGCCTTAGTGTCATCGGCTTCGTCGCTGGGCTGGCCTTGGCGTTCGTCCACACGCTTTTTCTGACATCCCCTCTTGATAGACTGCCGCTTTTAAGCTGAAAATCCTTTCTCCTGGGAGTTGCTGCTGCGGTCGTTGCTTCACTCAACTCACCTGGTTCTTCATCGGGCTGTTTCGATATCGGCGAAGGCAAAGACGGGGACGTTGTAGCAAATGCTTCGAGCTTGCGGACCAGCGCGAGCATCGCTTCAGCTGACGGTGCGTCCGGGTCCGACGGGCCTAGTAATTCAGCGATGCTACTTCTATTCGACCTCTGCGATCGATTAGAGGACGTCTCCCACTTGCCATCGTAGCGACCACCGCGTCCTGGTGTGCTGATCTCGTCCCGTGTTGGTGTGAAACCTGCCGCGTGACTCGACGCGATTGTATCATCCTGTGAGCTCTGAAATGACCACGTGAGCGGCAGTGTGCGGCTAGCCATGTTGTCGTCGCTGAGGTCGGCGTTGGTCTCAGAGCGCGCGTTCCACCTGCTCCCGGAAACACTTGAGTCCATCGAAGCCACGGATGCGGCCGAACTGACCTCGAATTTCTTGTCCAGGAGACTCTCGAGTGCGCGGCACCGCTTCTTCAGTCGAGCTATGCGTGCGCCTGTGGTGTTCTCACCGTCGAGTAGCTCATCTTCATCCGTTTGCACTTGTTGGTGACGAAGTGGCATCTGACGCTTCGTTTCTTGCTCGAGTTCTTCAAGTCTGGCTCGTAGTTCTTCCACTTGGCTTTCGTATGTGCGTTTCAACTCGCCGATTTCGAGTTCATGTTCTGCCACGGCTACTCTCAACACGTCTTCAGACCGTTCACGAGTCGATGCCATTGCCCCAGCCTGCTCCTCCCGCATTTCGTTCTCGCGCTGGGAGGCTTCCTGTTGTACTCTCTCCAACTCGGCTCGAAGGTCTTCTTGTGTCGACTGCAGACGCTCAATCGCCGTGTGAGAGCTAGTCTTGAGCTGCTGGAGCTCGTCACTCGCATCATTCGCAGCGACAGAAGACCCACGGGACTGCTGTTCAACTGCTTGGAGGAGTCGCGTCATCTGATCGAGTTGCAGCTTCAAGTCGTCCGCCTTGAGTTCCGCTTCTGTCTTGTCCTGACTCGCCTGTGACGCCTCCTTCCGGACTTGAGCCAGCTCAGCGACAAGCTTCTCGCGTTCTCGATCCCATTGCTCCCGCTTTGAATCCGTCATCATCGCCATTCTCTCCTTGTTCAAGTCGTTTGCCTGCTGCGTCGTAGCCACCTTCAGTTGCCACTGCGCAGCGTCCTCTTTTGCCTATCGGTACACACACAAACCACATTAATCCTGGAGCTTTTCTCACGTCCCCATAACCAAACAAATACGAACCGCGCGGCACTCGAGCTCCAACTGCTCGACTCGTTTCTTGTACTTGGTTCTCTGAGCCTTTATTTCGTGGAGTGATTCTTCGACCACTTGGCGGAGCCGTTGCTGGTGGAGCTCTTGGATTTGCATGATGATCTTCTCAAAGTACCCTACGTACCGCGTCGTCGTCTGCTGCGTGGCGGTCGCCAGACACGCGACCGACCGCTCCAGATCAAGCAGCCTCTCTGCCGATACCTCACTCACCAGCGTCTTCAGCTCACCACCGACATGCCACGACGCCAGTGACTCCGACTCCACGGCTTCCTTGTTGTGAAAACTCATGGGCCGGTCGAGATGCGACTGCAGCGGGTACTTGAGCGGCAACTGCGTGGTCTCGTGGTGGAAACTCGTCGCCAGCACGTCCATCTTCTGCGTGATCAGGTGCAGCCACTGACGCAACGCGTCGTCCTCAAACGCCAGCTCGGTCTGCACCGCCATGTCGAAACTGAGAATGTTCCCCGTACTTCCAGGCACCGGGACGATCGCAGTAGTCTTCTCGTCACTGGTACTCGCTTTAGCTTCACGCTCTGCGTCGGCACGCGTCTGCCACTGCGTCTGGAAGTCGCGGAGCTGCTCGCGCACGCTCTGAAGCTGGATCGCGATCTCCGTCTGCGCCTCATTTGGCGGCTGCTGCGCGTCTTTCGCCGCATCCTGTCGCTCCTGTGCGAACCGCATGTGTAGCGCCTTCAGATCTGAGATGGGTAGAGGCAGAAGCCGCGGCTTGCTCGCCGTGAGCGTCGTGGTCGTGCCCATGGCCATTGCGCGCGAGTTGGGGAGACGAACGCTCGTATCTTCGTCGATATCGCCGATCTCAGCGTCGCTATCGCGCGCATCGTCGGTCCATGCGCTTCGTCCACTTTCGCTGTACTCCTCCCAGTCCGGAAGCCGCCACGAGTCCTCGTCATGGAGCTTGAGCGACGCCTTCAGCAGCCTCGACATCGTCGTTCCATTGACTGTTTGAACGGAAGAAAGATGGAGAAAAATGAGCGGGATTCAGGCATCGGGGATTGGCTATAAAGTACATATTACAGCCAATAACTATGGTATATTTGAATGAAAGTGAACATGATTGGCCAAAACCAAATTATGCCAGAAAAATTGGTGAACACTGTTCACCAATTTTTCTGGCATAATGAAAACAATAATTGTATGAGCTGCGGCGATGTGATTGGATGAAAAGACCATAAATATTGCGAATTGATTACGACCCGCAAAGCCGAGTCACAACCTGGTCGCCAAGCACACGAAAATGGCGTCCGTGAGTCCGCCGTCGCCAGCGGAGAGCGCCACGCCGTCCGACAGCGCTACATCTCCACGAGTACGCGGGTCTTCAGCTACCACGACCACCAAGAAGCGCAAGTCTACCTTCATCGTGCGGAAGGTATGAGTGACTCTAGCGACAGCATTTCAGAAGCATTCACTGACAGTTTTGGCACTTGGAATGACTACAAACAGGAAGAAAAGCAACGGCTAGAGGAAGAGCTCGCTCAGCTGCGAGCCCAGTGCGGCCAGCTCCAGCAACAGGCGTCCATCCGCGCTGCCATGGATGCGGCGCACGCGCTTCCACCTGGAATCGCACTGCGCGAACGCCACTTCGCCCTGCATGGGCTACGTTCCATGCTCTCGTCCTATTTCGTACGTTGGCTAGTGCTCTTAAATCACGCATTGATGACCTTTCGTCGTTCTAACAGTTCTTTGTGGTCCTGTAGAGCTCCTCTGCACCGCCAGATGAAGCCATCCACTTGCCAGCGGACAAAGCCGCTCGCCACGCAATACTCATGAGCTGCAGCGACACCAAAATCAACAACGCACGGCGACTCGTGCTCGAGCGCTGCCGCTTTCTCGACATTGCGAAGCTGCACAATTCACAGGAGTGGTTCGAGTTGGAAAATGGCGAGTACTGCTTGCTTCAGTTCGACGTCACGCAATTACGCGGAGTGAACTGTGGCGTGCGGGACGTATACGACGCGATCTGCGAGTTCCTACGCAACGTGGAGATCTACGCCAGCGAATACATCGGAGACATCACGATCCGAGAAGACGATGACGTGGAGATCCACGAAGGTGGGGTTCTCGTGTCTCAAGGCCGCATTGTATCCAAAGTCGAGGGTGTGGGTATGAATATCGACGCGAACATCATGCGGTTTTCTCAGTACTTTGCCCCGGGTACGAGCGATGCATTGGCCGACGAGCACGCCGTCGTCTGCTCACAGTCCGTCGAGTCGGACGAACTGTATCCGTACGTACCGTCGGAACGCGTACGCCACGACATCTCCAATGTGTGGTTCATTCGGCAAATCCCGGGGACAAGTGGAGAGCCAGCACTCGCAATTATAAGCAGCAAGTTCATCAAGCGGCACAACGGGGGACCGCATGTACTCACAGACGCGATGCAGGCGCCAATGAGAGAACTTGGCCAGCAGTGGGGAGGCCTCATGCTCGAGTTTCTGCGTGAGCGGTTACAACCACAGACAAGTCGCACAGGACGGCAGGTAGTTCACTGACACATCATGAAAAAAGTACGCAGCATTCTTAGTGTCGACAAGTGAGCATGGCGATCAGCATGCGCGTTGACCCCGCATCTGCAATGTGAAACATCCCGATGTTATATTGGTCTCCGAGACGACTGGTTTAGGTTCGCTAGCCGTGCTCTTGGTCACGAACACCTGCCTACCTCATTCCTTTTTTGCAAGCCTAGTATCTCTTCCACACGGGCTAACCAAAGGCCCCTCGTTGTCGTTCTTGAACAACACTAGCTTACCCTGGACTGCTCAACGACCCTCGATGCCTCCTGAAGAGGTTCGAGCATCCCACCGCAGGTCCTTCAGTTCCCGAGAGCGGACGCCCACTCGTCTTCCAACGCCTACAGGCTCGATGTCGCGTCACACAGAGTTGTTATGGGTTGTCGCGAGCTTGCCTACTGTGTTCACGGTCCAGACGCACTGCTTGCCTTCCACTGACTCACCAGAGGCTGTTGTAGCCTCTTCAACATGAAGCTGTTGAAGTCGAAAGGCTGTGTGAAGGACGGAAAGTAAACGAGTGTGTGGATGGGTAGGGTTGATGCTGGTGAAATAATCACGCGTAGTGGGGGCGAATGGATTATTACGAGGCTTCCGCCACCGACTGGGAGGTTCGGCACTGGAGATGATACCGGTATTTTTGTGATTAAGTGGGCGTATTTTGAGAATCACATTTCTGTGCTTTGAGATCTTCAGAAAAACGCTTTTTGCAGAATAGAAACGTTGGCGTGTTTTGTTGGGAAGCGCATCTTCAACACCGACCACAACAAACCGCGAAGCGGCACTTCCATTGCGACGCTGACCTACCGCTACATGGACCTGGTGTTCGTCTAAACAGCCCTACTCCAAGACGCTCTCTCTCTCACTTGCTAGTTCGCTTCACCATGACGAGGCACCACCACAAGAGCGCGGGGCGGCCGCTGAACCCGCAGATGCGGCGCCGTCTCTCCGAGGTGAGTGAGACTCCTCCCCCTTCGTCGTTTTGTTGGCGTTTGTTGGCGTTTTATTGGATCGCGATACGGTACGAACGCAACGCTCTGACCAACATGCTCATCACCTACTAGGAAGGGCGGCGTCTGCTGCGCCACGCGCTGGCCCATGACGACGACGCGACCGGCAGCGTCGTGGGCACCGTGGGCGGCGGCCAGTCATTGGCCATGAGCGTCGTGTCGAACCGCGGCGACGGGTCCAGCGAGTCGGATCTCGAGAGTTTCGCGGAGTGGCAGCAGCCGCCACTGACAGAGCCCACTGCCGCCACCACCACCAGCGGTACTACGAGCCACGGCAACAGCAAGAAGATGAAGAACAAGCGAGGCCAGAAGCTCAAGGACCAGTACGACGATGACGACAATGGCAACCACGACGAGCTGGAGCAGGCGATGGAGCTGCTGGCGGAGAAGCGCGACACCACGAAAGTCGAGGCGCTGCTCAAGATCCTCAGCGTGCTGGGCGGCGCTGTGCTGGGCGAGCGCATGCACGGCACGGCTCGCGAGGTGGCGGCACAGGCGCTGGCGACGCTCAAGAAGCGCGGCAAGGAGTCCGGCGCGCTGTCGCTGCGAGTGCTGAGCGTGCTGGCGATCACGCTTGGACCAGATCACCAGGACTACTACGACATGGTGCGTCAGCCGCTGCAGCGCCTGGTGAACGACGCATCGACCGACGCGGCGCTGCGCATGGAGGCAGCATACACTCTCAGCATCGCTAGCTACGTGTGCTGCCGCGAGGACCAGCAGCGGTGGCACTGGCTGGATACGTTGGGCGCATTGCTTGTGGCCGCGAGAGACGCTGACGACAACGGCGACGTCGAGGACGAGTTCTCGGAGGAACTGCTGGTCGCGCTCTTCGAGTGCTGGGCGTTTGCCGTCTCAGGTTTCCATCCATCGACGGTCGTGCCGGCGATCCGTGACCAGGACGCCGTACTCTACGACCACGTGGAGGCACTCGCAGGGTTTGTACACGAAGGCATGAATCCGACGATCCGCTCGGCGGCGTGTGAGGCGCTGGCGCTGCTCGTGCAGTACAAGTACATCGTGGGCAAGTCGCTGTGGAACTACTCGATGGAGGACACGACTGGACCCTTGGGTGGACTCGAGTCCAAGATCGAGCGGTACATGCGTGAATCGGCCAAGAGCGTGGGCAAGAAGACCCGCAAGACACAGCGATCGATGCTCAAGGACGTGCTGGAGACGCTGCGCACGGGCGAAGGCCCGCGCCAGGACTTGCAAATCGACAGCGAGACGCTGTCGGTGTCGACGTGGAGCCGCTTTTTCCAGGCCAACGTGTTCCGCCGCGCGTTACAGTCGGGTTTCCAGGTGCATTTGCACGAAAACGCCGTGCTGCGTGACGTCTTTGACGTGTCGGACAACGTCAACGCCAAGATCAGCATGATCTCGACCGTGCGACGCCGTGCGGACCACCGCTCCAAGGCCGTGAACTTCCGCAACGACGTCTCGCGCAAGAATGCCGCTCAGAATGCCTTCCTATATGATGATTAGTATGGCTAACTCCCGAACTGACCATGCCTCTCGCTCTGCAGCTCGCTGAATTTCAATATATTGCCTTTAGTTGCTCTTTGCGTGGCCTTTGACAGCGTTCTCTTTTTTACACCGGAGCCGCCAGCTCCTCCTCTCGGTTGTCGATGATCTCCAGCGACTCTCCAGTCTCGACGAACGTCACGATCATGTACACGTGCTGACCATTGTTGTGGTCTCGAGCAAACACGGCTGCACGGCCCTTGGAGCCCTTGATGTTGTACTGGATCCTACAAAGCACCGAGGTTCGTTCGTGAGACTGCAGCACCAACGTAACGTAGCTGCGTACTTCGTAGACGTATCTATCGGCGTGATTCCGTCAGGATCCCTGTAGTCTTGCTCGATCTGTGCGTGGCTGATGTACTCGTCACGGAAACTAGAGCTGTCGACGACGTGGTCGCGGTCAATGTCGTCTTCGGACTCATCAGGATCACCAAAAGCGAACAGCTCCGTGCCCAGTCGTGAGACCGCGAGCTCGTTCTGCGCGACGGCGGCAAAGAACGCGTTCAACAACTCCGATGGCGTCATGTGACTGCCGTTCACATTGAAACTATGGGAGCGAGAGAGAAAGCCAGCGATGGGCGATGTAGTCACATACAGATATCTACTCTGGATCAGCGTCAGAGATACGATCGTCATAAACATAATGGTGGATAGTGAGGAAGAGCAGGAGCAGCACTCTGAATTTCGCGAACTCGACTGCTTTTTTCCAATAATCACGCTCACGATTGTCATTCAAACCCGACCAGTGGATGGTGCGACTCTGCAGGACGAGAAGAGACTACGTAGATGGAGTAACGGTGGCCACAGAGGTCCGTGGAGCAAGCGGCGCACGGCGCAACAGCGACCGACGCAGCGGTGCAAGGCGGAGCATTGCAATGTGAGCAGGTCACTACGTTGGCGGTCAAGTGAACCCGCGACTGAGTGCAATGGTGCTGATTTTCCAATAGACACGAGTTCACAATGCCCTTCTTTTGAAAGGAAGCCCTTCGCTGCTGACGTCTATTGCCAAAAGACAGAGTTGTGAACCCATCGATGGCATCTTTCGAGCCGGCCCTTCTTCACTTGCAGAATCACACGAACTCGCCCTTCTTCATGTCATCACTCCCTTGAGCTCTCACGACGGCGCGTTCTCCACCGACGATATTGTTTTTTACTTGCTCTTTGTGTGACCTTTTACAGCGTTCTCTTTCCACACTGGAGCAGTCAGCTCGTCTCGGTTGTCGATGATCTCCAGCGTTTCTCCAGTCTCGGCAAACGTCACGAGTAGGTACACGTACTGCCCATTCTTTTGGTCATCCTGGACTCTTGCAAACACGACTGCACGGCCCTTGGATCCCTTGATGTTAAACTTGATCCTACGAAGCATCAACGTCAGTCAGTCGGTGATACGAGTGCTACCAGTATGGCATGATGAGCTGCGTACTTTGTAGTCGTGTATGTCGCCTTGATTCGGTCCCGACCACAGTCCTGCTCGATCACTGCGTGGCTGATGCACTCGTCACGGAGACTGGCGCTGTCGACGACGAGGTCATGGTCAAGTTCGTCTCCGGAATCATTAAAGACCCCGTACGCGAACAGCTCCGCGCCCAGTCGCGAAGCCACGAGTTCATTCTCGGCGACTATGCTGAAGGACTGTTTCACCAACTCGGACGGCGCCACGCGGCTGATGTTCACATTGAAATGAAAGACGTTAGGAGAGACGACCAGCGGGCGGCGGTTGAATAACAGAGATACGTACTAAGGAGCGGCGTCGGAGACATAATCGTAGATGCCGAACAATAGTAGCGTCGACACGATGCCAATGGCGAAGGCGTCATCCCTTTTCACGGAACGTGGCCCGAAGTCGGGCTCGTCACTGCCGACGCTCGAGGCATGATGATGCTCGGTGGTTCCAAGAAGCGAGCGCGACGTGTGGATGGCGCGACTCCTCTGGATGAGGAGGAGCTGTGTAGCAGGAGAGACTGTGGCTACAGAGGATCGTGAGGCAAGCAGCGCTCGGCGCAGCAGCGACCGACGCAGCGGCGCGAGGCGGAGCATCGACCGACGCAGCGGCGCGAGGCGGAGCATCGTGTTCTGGGGCGGTTCACTTTGTGCGGTAGCCACACAGACTATGCCAATGGCATGGATGGAGTGAACCCACGCGCTGCTGATTCTTTTGCAATCCAGGTCCTGGTCGGTACAGAACACGGTAGGTTGTCCACACTCGTGAGAAAGACCACGGCGGTACTCTCCACGGCGAGCTTGCCGTGTGATATTACAAGACAGAGCAATGGCCGTGGCCGCAGCAAATCGACAACCCCTCTGCCGTTAGTGGCCGCGGTTTGTCTACGCTGGCAACTTGGTTCTACTGCTGTCGCAAATGGTGTGGTCGGTTGTCGACGATCTCCAGCACGTGCCCATCATCGAACTTGACCAGCAGATACTCGTACTCCTCCTTGTCCATACGCTCGTGGGCCTGGACGTAGACCCACGCTTCGCTTCTCGAACCACTGATCTTGTACGTGACACTATTGTTTCCCAGCAAAAGTGAGCCGATGAGCCTGAGGGAGTACAGTGGACGGACTTTAACGACATTGCTAACCGAAGCACGGCTTTGGCTTCGTCGTCAGCAAGGTGGACGAACTGGACACTCGGATCCCTCGCCGAGACGCTACGTAGTGGCGTGCCAAGACGCGCAGTAACGAAAGGGTTCCTGACCAGCACACTCTGAGTCTCTGCCACGAGGCCCTTAGGGGTCATTCGCCTACAGACAAAAAACTCAGCCATCAACAACAGCTCCCATACACAACAAGTGCTGGTAGGACGCACGTACGCTTTCGGACCACAGAAGAATTCTTCGTAGACGAGGTAGGCAATGATCGCAGCACCCGCCGCTTGCCTCATTGTCTCTGTCGTCGGATTTGAATGATCGGTGAGCATTGACAACAAGACCCCAGCGCGTGTCATGCGGACGCCGCTGACGCGGTTGGTTCCGCGAGAGGCCGCTGCGCGCGTGCGCTGATGTCGCACTGCCGCATTGCGCGGTGGCCGCAGCGCATGGCGCGTAAGCGAACGCAGCGGGGCGAGGCGATGCATGGTGCTGCGAGGAATGCAAATGGAGACCATGCCTATCAACCCAACGCCTGGCTCAAACGTGGGAGAGTTACCAGAAAGAGGTCCAACTGCTTGCGCACTGTTCTAAAACAAGGTATATTAGTTCCAGTACATTGCTCTCCAGCAATATATTGGAGCGGACGACGTTAGTGCCCCTTTCTCCAACCTCGTACATTGCGCGTGCGAGTTGCTACATCACTCCGTCCCTTTTCAAATAAACACTAGTCGGCCATTGAATACCGTCGCTCCTACTCCTTAGATCGATTGCTTGCTCGTCGCTTGGCCCGAATCTGGATTCTCTTTTCATACAGCCAGCTCCTCTCGGTTGTCGATGATCTCCAGCGTCTCTCCTGTCTCGACAAACGTCACGATCAGGTACACGTACTGCCCGTTCTTTTGGTCATCTCGAACTCGAGCAAACACGACTGCACGGCCCTTGGAGCCTTTGATGTTGTACTTGATCCTACACACAACCGTAGTTAGTCCTTGGGACTTTAGTACCAGTATGACGTCGCGAGATAAGTTGCATACTTTGAAGTCGTATAGGACGCATTGATACGATCAGGACCCCAGCAGTCCTGTTCGATCTGTGCGTGGCTGATGCACTCGTCACGAAGGCTGGCGCTGTTCATAACTTGGTCGTGGTCAACGTCGTCTCCTGACTCGTCAAAGTCCCCGTACGCGAAGAGCTCATAACCCAGTTGGGAAACCACGAGTTCATTCCGAATGACGACCGCGAAGGACCCGTTCACCAACTCCGACGGTGTCAGGCGGCTGGGGGTCACATTGAAACG
Source organism: Pythium coloratum (assembly GCA_023337545.1). Taxonomy (NCBI): domain Eukaryota; phylum Oomycota; class Peronosporomycetes; order Pythiales; family Pythiaceae; genus Pythium; species Pythium coloratum. The sequence continues at coordinate 9,681 of JAADXE010000602.1, read as the reverse complement.
AGGTGAGTACGAAGTATGAGAGAAGGGCACTGTAACGAGCGGCAGTATCGTCACACAGATACCTACTTTGGATCAGCGTCGGGGATATGGTCCTCAAAATAATCATAAATGGTGATGAAGAGCAGAAGCGGCGCGATGAATTTGGCGTAATCGCCCGCCATTTTCCAATAATCACGCTCACCATCGTCTGGCAAATTCGACCAGTGGATCGTGCGACTCTGCTGGACATGAAGGAGCTGCGTAGAGCGAGTGACGCTGGCCACAGAGGTCCGTGGAGCAAGTGCCGCGCGGCGCAACAGCGACCGACGCAGCGGGGCCCGGCGGTGCATTGCAAGGCGAGCAGGTCGCTATTGCGGTGGCAGTCAAGTGAACCCACGGCTGAGTGCAGCAAAACACGGTGGCCACTTTGTACCTTGTTTTGTAGTGATGCCCTTCGTAGATAGCGTCTATTGCCAAACGTGGGAGTTATGAACCCATCAATGGCATCCTTTGAATCGAGCCACACCACTGCAAAGGCCCCTTACCTTATTCACAAGAAGAATCACCACAACGGCAAGATGCTTCGTCTTGCTTCGCTTCGCTCACAGGCGTGCCGTCTACTGCAGCCTCAACGAGCCACCTCTTTCTCGCAGCGACCAAGACTTGTTGTCACGTCACATAGCCGACGTGGCGGCCTCATGTCACGCGCGTGGTTCTCGACCGAGACGTCCTCCCATGGCAGCTCCACTCAGGACACTGACAATCGAGCGGGTAAACGCTTGGCCACGTGCATGGTCGTTTACTTCTCGCTGTGCGTTTACGACTTTCTTAACGGCCCACATGAGTACGTGTCTGGTTCTACACTTGTGACGATGCGGTGCACTGAGATATGCGTACTGGTGTCCAGGCGCATGACCCCCGTCGGTCTCATGAAGGAGACAATAGAGGTTTTGGAGGAGAGCCCACTGGTCACTGCGCGTCTGGGCACGCCTCTTCACAGCATTGAATTCGGTAGCCATCGCGAGGAGGTCGAGTACGTGGACCTCACTGACGACGACGGCAAGCCAGTGCTCCGGTACGCCGTCCCTGTGATTGCACTGATACAACGGATGTCTGGGGGTACACTGACCTGGCGTTTGTATTGACTGCAGCATCAAATGCAAGCTTCGAGGCCCAGAGGGCGAAACGTATGTGTATGCAGAAGTGGACGAGGATATGAGCAAGAGCGAGTATAGGTATCTGCATGTAGAGTTCACATCCAGCGGCAGCGGCTTCGTGCTTGAGCTCATCGACAACAGACCGCAACCAGTCGAGTCGACGATCACCACGGAGTTTCCAACGCTTTCTGAGTATACCGACGACTATTTAGGTAAAATGCTGAAATGTTCTTTTGGCTATTGCTTGCTTCTCCATTCACCAGAATCTGATTGCGTTAGCGAATATAGCGTGAATTGACGAAACAACATGTCCCCTGGCACGCTGATATCATCTCGTGGATTGCAGTTCTTGGACGTGGGGTTGATGCTCCTTCCATTTGGCAGCCAACGCCTATCGGTTGTCGACGATCTCCCACCCCATCGAGCTGTGCTCCCCGGGAGTGACGCCGAGGAGCTCTTGCCTCGTGCGGTGTTTAACATCGTAATACGAGTCAACTGGTCCTTTCGGGGACTCCTGGTAATCACGAAAAACACATCGTCAACTCGTTAGATCCTGACTTGGATCCATCCAACAGGCAGACCTCGGCCTCGAAACACGCATGAGAGGTGCGGATGCGCGAACGACCCTTTCACCAGGACTGTTGACAACCGTAGCTTGTCGGCCAAGTAGCGCACGACGAGCGAGCACGCGGCGCGGCGCGGCGTCGCTGGGTGGAGCTTGGTCATGCTGGTTTGCAGACGGATTCCGAAGAAATGATTTTTCCAATGCACGATGTGGAAGGTGCAAGCTGAACAGAACAAGGTGGGGTGAGGACGCCCTTCCGCACAAAATTTGCAGACCGACAAGGATAGCTTGCCTGCATGACGCCGATACGAGCTGTCTGTACAAGGGGTTTTTTAGTTAAAGGATTCCATTTCTTTATAATGATAAGGCTACTGACCATAGTTCACCCTCAGCTCGTTGGCTCGGCCGTCAATCGGGCCTGCGGCTCCCTCTTGGCCTCGACCCCTTCTCGGTTGTCAATGATCTCCAGCACCTCTCCCATCTCGACAAACTCCACGATCAGGTACTCATACTGGTTCTTGGTCATGCTGTCTCGCACTCGTGCAAACACGACTGCTCGCTGACCATCCTTGCCCTTGACGTTGTACTTGATTCTTCAGTCCATCAATGCATCAAATGTTGGATGGGACGTCCGCACATATTATATATAATACCATAGGCGGGCATAAAATACTAGTACTGACTCGAGATACACGGCGACACGCTTCTTCTTGGAGGGAGAAAGCGAGTCGGGACCCATGACGCGGACTTTCTCTTCGCTCTCCTTGTGGCTGATGCGATCATCACTGATGGCAGTGCTGGCCACAACGCGGTCGTGGTCGACATCGTCTCCAAACTCGTCCAGGCCTCCATACGCGAAGAGCTCCGTCTCCTGTCGCGACACGACGTGCGGGTTCTGGGAGACTGTCTCAAACGACTCGTTCATCAACACAGACGGTCGTAGGCGGCTGATGTTGCATTCACATTTGAACAAAGTGAGAGTTTGAGCGACATCGAAGTGAAATGGATAAAGCGGATACTAAAGACCTACTTGGGTGGGCCGAAATAGTGGAAGTAGATACCGTAGGTGAGGAGCAGGAACGGCGCCGCGTTCACTGCGTGATAGAGAACGTCTTGCCTGATGCGATTCAGATCTCTGCAGGAGAAGGATTTGGCACGATTGGTGTCCTCGAGACGTGCACGAGTCGTGTGGACGACACGACGAGTCTGGCCGAGACTGAGCTGTAAAGGGGGCGACCGAAGTTCGCGGCGCAAGCAGCACGTGGCGTGGCAGCGAGCAGCACAGCGACGCTGCCACCAGGCGACGCATGGTGGACTAGTTGTTTCGGATGGGAGGCTCATGCTCAGTGCACCAGGATTCACTTCTCAATTGTTTTTCGATATGCGTCTAGAAAGTTGTATGAGAAACAAGACAGGGTAGTATCGATCGCTTGCTTCAAGTTCTTGCGACCAGAGCTTGATGGGTGTCAATGATCTCCAGCACGTCGCCACTTCCTTCAAACTTCACGAGCAAATACACGAACTCGCCCACGCCGAAGTCCTCGCTCGCTTGAGCAAACACCACGGCACGGTCGTTGGGGCCCGTGATGTTATACTTGATGCTACGCGTGCACACAATCTAGTCAGAAGGCAGACTCTCAAGGTCAATTCGTGCAATGGCAACAACGCACCGCATTTGCTCGCGCTTGTTATTGTTCTTGAGCCACATCCACTCGAGAGAGCGCATGCCCGGTCGTAAGTGAACGCCACCCAAGAGCGAGTTCACGTCGTCGTTGTCGGCCACAATTTCAAACGATTCATCAACGAGAAGAGCGGGATCCAAGCGGTGCCTACGCGATTGGAAGAAATATGCGTGCAGGTAACATTTAGTGTCGTCCGTGACGCAGTGAGGATGGCACAGTGCACGTGCACTATACGTACGCGCGTCTCGATCGAGCGATCTTGCCCATGGCCATTGCGGAGATGACGACGGCGGTGACGAGAATCACCCATTTCATACTCGATGCTTCGTTTTTTCCCGTTAGCAGCACTAGTAGCGTTGTCATCGTCATGGCTGCCCGCGCAGAGGTTAACAAAAGACCGGGTATCGAGCAGGAAATCACAACTGATCTGATATGGCGACTTACTGATTGGAGAGACGAGCGCCGGAAGCGTGCAATGCGCGACGACGGATGAGGCTTTGGGACAACGGACACGTTGACGCAGCGTAGCTGTGGTTGCGCGGAGACAGCAGTGCATTGCACAGGAGCAAGCGCTGTCGCGTCGCGCGTAGCATCAGCGTAAGAGGGCTTGTGAAATGGAGAAGTGAGCAAATGCAAGTGTAGCCACAAGCACAAATCAGCACTTTTGCGAAAGCCAAGCGGGTACACTGTGGGTACATTATCAAAAAAAAGGGTGGCACCTCCGTGGTAACCTTGGCCTCGATTGGTTGCGGTCGGTTGTTGATGAGCTCAAGCACGAAGCCGCTAGATGTGAACTCTACATGCAGATACCTGTACTCGCCCTTGCTCATATCCTCGCCCACTTCTGCATACACGTACGCTTCGCCCTCTGGACCTCGAAGATTGCATTTGATGCTGCAGTCAGAACGAACACCAGATCAGTCTTACCCCCAGACATCCGCTGTATCAACACAACCACAGGAACGACATACCGGAGCACTGGCTTGCCGTCGTCGTCAGCGAGGTCAACGTACTCGACCTCCTCGCTATGGCTGCCAAAGTCGATGCTGTGAAGAGGCGTTCCTAGGCGCTCAGTGACCAGTGGGCTCTCCTCCAAGTGTGTGATCGTCTCCTTCATGAGACCGTGAGGTGTCATGCGCCGGGACACCAACAAATTATTGGCAACAATCATGTACAGTATCAGTGTCACGCTTTCAGCGGTGAAACTTGATAATGCACGAAGAGCTTGGAGTCTGGTGAGCAAAAACAAGAATGACATTAGCGTTTTACGGATCGAGGCGTCTTGCATTACCTTGCTATCAGGGCACTCTGGACCACACGTTGTCGTGGCGGTGTTGTTCCATGCTGAGGCACTGACCTTGGTGCTGCTGATGCTGAGGCGAGCTGCTGGCTCGTCGCTTGGCGCTGCAGACACTCTCTGATCGCGTTCGTCCGTGATGCCGTGGTTGGCGTCATGACAGTCCCCCTCCTGATACGCGCGTACGAGGAGAACGACGAGTTGGGAGGACAGTCGCATCACGGCGATCTCAAGCGACACGTTGTGGAGGGATGCGTGTGGGTGTGGTGTTGGTTCTGTGACTTGAGTAGCGAGATAGTCGCGAATGAGACCTGTGACTTGCTTGAGCGAGGCTTCTGGCTCCCAGGTATCCTTCTCATCTCTTCCATACCATCGAACCTTGTAGTAGGTAGCACCGTGGACGATCTTGTGACCGACGATTGAGTGCACTTGGAGACCTTCTTGACGGTCGCGAGCAAGCAGCCGCGGAACGTGGTTCAGGCGTGTAGTGCTCGTGTCTTCAACGTACGGACGCAAGTAAGAGACGTGAAACTCGTCGTGAAGGCGTTGACCGGGAGGAAGACCGAGCTTGTACGTATCAGGCTGCGTCAAAGCGACCACACGGTACGGTCCGATAAATCTGGCGGCAAACTTCCGTGAACCTGCGGTTCCGACGTGAGCGAGATCGAGGTTCTGGGTGTGGAGAAGAACAAAATCGCCGACTGCGAACGAATGAGTAGGCCGGTTGCGATCGTACAAGTGCTTCATGTTGGCCTGTGTGACTTCAAGCGCGTCCTTGTACTTGCGCAGGATGACGGCTTGGTGTTCCAGGAAGCTGAGTGCCGCACGATGCTGCTGTGGCTGTTGGTCGAGGAGTAGATCATCCAGCGCCTTGGGTGCGTAGCCCAAATCGGCCACGAATGGAGACATGCCAATACTGGAGTGGGGACGCGAGTTGTACGCGAACTCGGCCATTGCAAGCAGGCGATCCCAATTGTTCTACGCTGGAGCGATGAAGGCGCGGAGGTAGTCGTTCACAAACCGTTGACTGCGTTCGTTCTGCCCGTCGGTTGACGGCTTGAAGGACGTACTGACCTGTAGTTGGGTGCCTTGACTGTCCATGACGGAGCGCCAAAAAGCTGACAGGAACCGTGGTTCACGATCACTCAGGATTGATTCCGGAAACCCGTGTAGCCGAACGTGTTCTGCGACGAAAAGCGCCGCCGTATCCGTAGCCGAGGCGTCCTTCGTAGTTGCGAGGAAGTAGTCACGCTTGGTCAGACGGTCAAGTACGTCGAGGATCGCGTCGTAGTCAGTCTTGAGCGTCTGTGGGAGACCCGTGATGAAGTCCATGGCAACGTGAGACCAGCGCTTGTGCCGGATTTCTAGCGGATGCAGGAGACCGGCAGGTTTCTGCTGCGAGGTTTTGATCCGCTGGCACATTTCACATGACCGGACGTACTGCTTCACGAACGGTTCCATCTTGAGCCAGTAGTTCTTCTGCTGTAGGAGTTGAAGGGTCTTGTTTGCCCCAGCATGACCGCGTGCGAGCGTGTCGTGACATTCGAACGTGAACAAATTGAGCAGATCACGATCGCTTGGAACACAAAGACGACGCGGCTCGTCGATAACAGGATGAAAGAACAGCAGACCGTCGTCCAGCAGAAAATGCTTGATGTTCGCGCGGATCTTGGTGTGAAGTTCCATCGGTGGCGTGTCTGGCGCGTTGGAGAGGTAGCAAAACAGTGGTCCGAAGGTATTGTCGTCGTCGTAGAGGCGTCGGCACTGGTCGTGAATGGAAGGCCGCTGTCGAACGAAGTGTAAGAACTCGTCCTCGCTGTCGTCGAGCACCTGTTGGTCGGTGAGCTGGCGTAGCAGACTGGCAAGAGACACCGTGCTGGGACGATCATCTGGGCGCATGTGTGAGCCGCGGCTGATGCTGTCAGCGACGATGTTGGAAGCGCCAGGGATCCAACGGAAGCGCGGCTGGTAGAGACTCAATTCATTGAGCCATCGAGCCAAACGTTGCGAACACGTAGACTGGCGCAGAATCGATTCCACCGTGCGATGATCCGTGTTGATGAAAAATGGCTTGTCAAACAGGTAGATGTGCCACGTTCGCATCGCGTGAAGTGCTGCCAATAGTTCTTTTTCGCGCGTGGGGGTGCATCATCTCCGCCGTGGTCATCTTGCGACCACCGTAGGCGATGATGCGCTCATTCTTGTGGTCGTCGAGTTGGAAGAGGTAGCCACCGACTGCGTAGTCAGAGGCGTCCATGGACACGTGGAACGGTCGTGACCAATCTGGGTGGTACAACGTCGATGGCGAGGATAGTCGTTGCTTGAGCGTCGCGAAGCACTCGAGTTGCTTATTGACAATGTGATACTCTCGCGTGGTCTTGCCCTTGAACGCGTCGGTGAGCGGGCAGAGAGCTCAGCAAAATCACGACAGTAGAGAAGCACGTACACACAAGTTCCAATGAACGACTGCAGGTCTTTCTTCGTCGTAAGAACTGGCCACTCGCTGATGGCGCGGATCTTGTCCGGATCCATGCGAACGCCGTCGCGACCGATGTAATCACCGAGGCAGGGGATTTCCGTACTGCAGAACGTACATTTCGCGAGCTTGACGAACAGTAGTTGCACGGCACAGCGAGCTAAGACTTTGTCCAACGCCTCCCAGTGCTCGTCCATGTCGTCAGTCTCCATGAACACAAACAGGTCGTCGAAGTAGGCGCGGCAGAAGTCTTTCTGGTCCTTGAAGATCTCTTGTATGAGCCTGTTGAACGCGGATGGACTGCTGGAGAGTCCCATTGGCGTCACTAGATACTCGAACAAGCCGTCTGGAGTCGAGAAGGCCGTGTATGGAATGTCTCGCTCGCGCAGACGCACCTTGAAGAATCCCACAGAAGATCCATCGCTGAGAAGACGCGCCCAGCGGCCATGGCGTCAAAGATGTCTTCCTTGCGTGGAATAGGCGTCGCTGGCACTTGAACCTTCGCGTTGATCGCTCGAAAGTCATGAACAATCCGCCATCCCACAGGCTTTTTCACACAAAAGGTCGGCGATGAGAACGGCGATTTCGACGGACGGATGATGCCTGCTTCCAGCATTTCCTTCGTCCACGCACGCACTGCGTCCTTCATCTCTTCACTCAACCGGAACTGCTTCCGCGCCACAGGCGTCGCGTTATTGAGATCGATCTCTGCGACCACGTCCATTGTTCGTTCGGGCGGAGTCGTGGGAAGTTGATCGCGGAACACTGAGTCACGGTACTTGACCAAAATGAGTTCCGCTGGATGACCCTTCAGCTTCTCCCAATCAGTACCAAGTTGACGCAGCGCTTTGTCGGACAAGATACGGATAGCAAAACAGAACTCGCCGTCGCTGGGCTTCATCTTGAGAAGCTGCCGACGCGAGATCACCCACCTCTCTCCGTGCGTCGACACGTGGGCATGCTTGGCGTAGAACAGCATAACCTGGGTGGTGTAGACGACGTCGTGGGGTGTACCTCCTACACGACGGCTCGGGGCTTCTCGAACGCAGGGCTGGAATGAAGCCGACTCGGTCGACTCGCGTAGCTTGATGACCTTCGTGACCCAGTCTATTTCTGGGTTCACAGAAGATAACCAAGGTAACCCCAAGAGAATGTGCTTGTCTTCAGGTACATCCACTACGAAAGATTCTGTGTCATACGCAGGAAATCCACGCAATTGCACCGTAAATCTCGCCACCTTCCGTGGGATGATCGTAGTATCGCAGCGCTTCGCTTGGTTGGCCCACTGCCCGCGCACTGCAATCGCGGACGGAGTGTTCTGGCCCGGCAGGTGGCCAACCTGCCGAGCCGCTTAATTTTTTGGCGCGCCCTTGCCAGCCGCTTCGTCGGCCTGGCGCTTGCGGCAGACGGCAGCGGTGTGGCGTGGCTTCTGGCAGTACGAGCACACAGGATCCGTGCTGGTGGGCGCTTGCTGACTGCTTGGCGCAGCTCGCGGGGGGGAGGGCTGCTGCGTGTTGACTTGGGACTGGTGGCGCGTCACTCTTGCGGGTCGCTTGAGCCGGGCGCGAATCTTCAAATCGCTGGGCGAGTTCAATCGCATCCTGGAGTGTATCCGGAATATTTTGTGAGACGAACCTGCTAGTATCCGAACGGAGATTCTGTTGAAAGAACCAACGCTTCACAAACTCGGGCATGTCCTTATCCAACTGCGACAGTAGATGCAGGAACTTGGACGTGTACTCCTGCTGCGATCCTTGGCCCCGCAACTCGTACAGCTTACTCAACACCTTCTGCTGGAAGTCGCGGTCGCGGAAGCGCTCACGAACGCGCTACTTGAATAGCGGCCACGTGGCAGGCTTCTGCGGTCCGAGCGTCAGCTTGAAGTCGCAAAACCACGTCTGGGCGATGGTCCCGAGGTTGACAAAGATCGTGTCGACGAACTGGGACGTGTTCGCGCGCATCTCCTCTTGGTAGTCGCTGTCCAGATTTTGAACTTCTTCAATCGAGCGGGTATGGTTCAGAGTTGGAACAAATTCTGCTTCCAGGGCGGCATGGTGGAAGTGCGAGCACAACTTGCAGGAGCTGTATCAGCAGAGGCAGGGAACCCGAACGTTGCGAAGGGCAAGAACGCGAAGACGGAGGCCAACGATACGCCGCCGAATGGACGTAAGCCTGTCGCAGGCTGAAGTACTCCTGCATGGAGAGCGCAATTGCATGCTCCAACGTTTCGGGGTACCCCCAAAACAGGTGCGTCTTGATCGGCCCATCCGTGAAGCCCTTGATGAACCCGGCGACCTGCGTATGGTCGTCGATCGGATTCTCCACGATACAACTCACCAGGTATCGTGCGTGCTGAGCATAAGCGTGAATGTCACGCTTATCTTGACGCAGATCCAGATACTCCGTTCTGGCTCTGAACTCAGACTTTGGCGGCTCGAACGTCGCCTTGAGCTTGGTCTTAAACTCGTCAAGCGATCCGAAACAGTACGGATCGCGAAGCTTCAACCCAAGCGCCCAGTTCTTGG
>JAADXE010000601.1:0-20151 GCA_023337545.1 Pythium coloratum | reverse complement strand
TGACGGCCATGGTGTTTACCCAACTGAAGCATCTCGCCGAGGCGCATCTCGGTCGTGAGGTGTTCGACGCCGTCGTGGCGGTGCATGTGTACTTCAGTGCAGATCAGCAGCAGGCCACGCAGGACGCCTGTACCCTGGCCGGCTTGACTGTGGAGAGAATGGTTTACGAGCCAATTGCTGCCGCCGTCGCCTACGCCGACAATCGGAACGCCGTTAATGATACGAACTGTTGATCTTCGATCTCGGCGGCCGTAGTATCGATGTGACAATGGTGACGATGCACGACGGTCTCTTTGAAGTGGTGGCATTCAGCAGCGACACGGAATTGGGCGGTGAGAACTTTACCCAGAACCTCGTGGACTACTTCGTCACAAACTGGAAGTACAGGAGGAAGATTGACATACGCAAGGACAAACACGCACTCCAGATACTGCGTCAGGAAGCTGAGCGTGTGAAGCTTGCGCTATCGAATGGGACGGCCGTTCGTCTTGAGCTGGAGACGCTAATCGACGGTCAAAACATCAAGGACACGCTGATCCGTATGAAGTTCGAGGAAATCAACGTGTCCCTGTTTAAGAAGACGCTAGACCATGTCCGAAGTGTACTCAAGGACAGCGGTCTCAAGAAGTGGGAGGTCCATGAGATCGTGATGGTCGGTGGCTCGTCCAGGATCCCGAAGATCCAGCAGCTCGTCGATGACTATTTCAACGGCAAGACGCCCATTTACGTTGGTCGGGACCCAAACACAACCATCGCTTCTGGCGCTGCTTGGCAGGCGATTCGTGGAGAGCGTGACGGCACTCGGAAGAACGTGTCTCCATTGCTCGGTAGTGAGACCGTGGATGGTGCGACTGTCTTGCCCCGCCAGGACAAGTCCCAACACACTGACCAGCCGCCGCAGGTCGAAGTCATCTACAGTGTGGATACCAACGATCATCTGTACCCAATATGGACCACTGACGTCGGCGGCAGCTTCCTCATCGAATGCTACGCCTCTTCCTGGCGGCCTTGGTCCATTTCGCCGTCTGCAATCTGAGAACAGTAGACCCACCACACTCCCTAAGATGAGCTCCACAGCCAATCGTGCAGTCTCCAGCATCGTGCGCCACTCGTGAGCATGTGCCAAGGTGCTTCCAGCCACGAGTATAAGGACCACCCTCTGCCTCCAGTCGACTGTCGACAGAAGAAACTGAAGACCGTAGGAGCCACGGCGATTTGTGTGACTCGCAGAACCCCCAGCGAAATTTTCGCCTCCTCGCCTTCCCAGTACAGTGTTCGCCTTCCGCAACTCTGCTTGCCTGTCCATCGAAAAGCTAGCGTCAAACAGGCCTCGACGGCTTCAACCACCGGCCACAGTGGGATGCTCGTTGTATCTTTTGCCGGAACCACGCGTGGACGGAGAGATCGCTTTTGTGCTACTCAGATTCACACCGCTTCTCCTCACCAAAGAGCGCGTTGTTCAAGCCATGAGCTCGTCTCTCCACCCTCCTCCCGAGTCATTCTTCAATTCGCCTCTCGCCTTCGATATCGACAAGTCCCGCTCAAGCCTTCTCCATCACGATGCTTTGCCTTGGGCTCTTGCTACTCGGTCTCTGTGCCTCCGCTTCCGTCGCACAGACCGTCGACTTTGACATCGCGACTTCCGGAGCCACGAGGACTGCGTACTGGAACCGGTCAGCCTACGCTGCTTCCGTGGACGCCGCGGAAGCCTCCAAGTACACGCTCGTGCATCTCGAGCACGTGATCCGCCACGGTGCCGCGTACCCGACGACGGCTTTCGCCCAGGAGGTCTCGACGCTTGCCACGAAGCTCAACACCAACTACGGCACCGTGATCCCGTCGTGGCTGCTTGGGTACTACGTGTCGTACGACGCGTCCGTCGACGGTCTCGTCTCGTCTGCTGGTGGCGTCGAGCTGTCGTCACTCGCGACGCGTCTCCGTCAGAACGTCGGCACGTCCACTGCCTTTCCAGCCACGTTTTCCAGGGACCAGTTCGTCGTCCAGTACTCCACCAACAGCTCACGCGTCAAGTACGGAGCTCTGAACTTCGCCACGGGCTTCTTCACCAACTGGAGCGACGTCAAGTACACGGAACGCACTGATCTGTTGCTTCGCTTCTACGACCAATGTCCTCGTTTCACTCGCGACGTGCTGCAGAACGCCGCGTCCTTCGACCAGGCAAACGCCTACAAGAAGTCCACGGCCATTACCAAGAGCATTGAGATCCTTCGCTCCAAGCTGAAGCTGCCAGCGTCCGCGACGCTCACGGCAGCCGATGTCCAGACCGTGTACACGGCGTGCGCGTACGATCTCTCGCTGTACAAACGCAAGAACAACTGGTGCACCCTCGTGACCAAGGACCTGGCCAAGGCCATCGAGTACGTGGAGGATCTCGAGTGGTTCTACACTCGCAGCGGCGGTAACAAGCTCAACTACGAGATCTCCGCTGGCTTGTTGAAGGACATTTCCAAAGGTCTGAAGAACTTTTCCACTGGAAACTCCAATCTCGCGGCCAACTTCCGACTGGTGGACGCTGAGGCGACGCTGCCGCTGATGACGCTGGTCGGTCTGGTGGACAAGACACAACTGCTTGCTAACGCCACGGCGGCTGCGATCGACGCGCGTGGCTTCCGTACGTCGCGCTTCGCTGTGTTTGCCGCGAACGTCGAGTTCCGCTTGTTGAAAAGCAAGACGGACGCCTCGTTCTACGTGCAGTTGCGTGTCAACGAGCAGGTTGTCAAGTTTCCAGGCTGCAACGCCTTGGTGTTCTGTAAGCTGAGTGAGGTGGAGAAGCTGTGGGGCTACTACCTGACGCAGTACGATGCCGGTGCGGCCTGCAAGGTGTGAGTGAGTGGGAAATGGCAAAAAATGTAGCCATGTTGGGCAGAGCGGTCAATGAGAACAGAGAGAAGGTATTGGAATTGACAGAATGAACCACCCTGAATTTGCATCATCCGCCATTTACTGTGAGTAAGAGATGTGATCCAGTTGTTATTTGAGGGAACTCACTTCAACATTCCAATCGCACCCCGAAGTGGAAAGATCCACGACTGGAGTCAAGGGCTCCTGCTTGCTTCGGATCAGCCCACACTTCTCATACAAACCCAGTGGTTCGCAAGTGAACTCATACAAACGCGTCCTAACGCTCACCACGTAGTTGGTTCAGCCGTCTTTCCGGGACTCTCTTTGTCTTCGATTGCCAACGCGCCACTTCCTAATCGTCCTGACAATAGAAATCCTGCGTGCCGTTGAATCGGTGAGCTGCTCAGTGGCTCCTTTGAATGACCAGATCTCCACCATGCGCCAACTCTGCATCCTTCATAGACGCCTCTACAGTCGGTACATTGCGTAACGACACCGCCTCGCCATCTCCTCGCCCACTCGACCACCACACGCCAGTCACATCACCACTCAACTCGCCCGCACAACCAAATCCAAAGTGCCGAGCACCCACCGTCCAGCATCCAGCATCCAGCATCCAGCGCCTAAAGTCCAGCGTCCGATAACCAGCGTCCGCCGTCCAGAGATGATTGGTGTCTGGATGCGAAAGCCCCGCCTACAGTACGCAAGTGGAAGTGAAAAGCCAAGGTGGATGGGGACTCAGTGGGTCTCATGATGATGAGAGATCCTCCGATCTCGTGTTTGGGCAAACCACCACGCCGGATTTTCCAGAAGAGGAGCGAGGAACCTCTGATACTTGATATCAGCCCCCAACTCCACGTTGATCGAAGTGCTTGTGCATTCAACCGGCGTGCACCGAGTTCGCTGCCAGCAGCACTGGCACAAGACAAGCCACGCGTAGATCATCACCACCAGGGGCTTAAGTACACCCAACATAGCATCTACGTGCAATAGATGTGCGGTAGTTGACTTGCAGGTAGTGCAGTTTGTGGGTTTCGATGGGTCCGTTTCATTCCGACGGTGTTGTTTTCGCCATCATCACTACCTTTGAGACTTGATGCTTCTGTTCCACGCATCGGGATCAGATCCAGCTGCTTGGGCGGGGTCTGTGCTTCAGTTTTGAACCGTTCCACGCAAATGAATCGCACTATGAATTGCCAAAAACCTCCCATCCTTTATTCGAATTGCGCATTTGAATCGCACCAACCACCGGTTTGCGCCTTCCTTCCTGTCGGAAGAGATGTATCTTCTCGACCAAAAGAGCTCACTCACCGGCGCCAGCGACGCAATCACTTCAGAACTGGCGGCGGACCCCACACCACCACCACGCCACTGTCACTAGAGCCACTAGATCCTCATAAGCATGCTGCCGCCTGCTGTGCTGCGCTCGTCGCTGCGTAGCTCCTCCCGCCAGGCGCGTCTCCTCAGCAGCTCGGCGGCCGTGCAGGTCACGTGCGCCGAGCCGCTCTTTGAGAAGCGCGACGGCTCCAAGGGCAAGATCGTCAGCGAGCGCGCGTTCATTGAGTTCAACCGCCAGCCAGACCCGTACCGCGACCCCGTGGAGCGGCTCCACGACTGGGGGGAGATCAACACGTCGACCCGCGACCCTGGAGAGCGCAAGGTCCAGGCGGCCCGTTGCATGGACTGCGGCACGCCGTTCTGCCAAACCAACACGGGCTGCCCCGTGAACAACCTCATCCCGGAGTGGAACGAGCTCGTGTTCCGCGAGGAGTGGAAGGAGGCCAGCGACCGCCTCCACAAGACCAACAACTTCCCCGAGTTCACGGGCCGCGTGTGTCCGGCGCCGTGCGAGTCGGCGTGTGTCGCCGGTCTCGTCGACGACCCGATCACCATCAAGAACAACGAGTACGCGATCGTCGACCGCGCGTGGGAAGAAGGCTGGATCGCGCCTCGTATCCCACGCCGCAATGGCCTGCGGGTCGCTGTGATCGGCTCGGGACCTGCCGGCTTGGCCGCCGCCGACCAGCTCAACCAGAAAGGCTACACGGTCACAGTGTACGAGCGTGAGGACCGTGTTGGTGGACTGCTAATGTACGGCATCCCCAATATGAAGCTGGAGAAGAAGACGGTGGATCGCCGTGTGGAGCTGCTGCGTGAAGAGGGCATTGAGTTTGTCACCAACGCCGAAGTGGGTATCACGATGCCCATGGAGAAGCTGCAGAGCGAGAACGACGCCGTCGTGCTTTGTATTGGCTCGACCGTTCCTCGTGACGTTGGCGACGTGCCCGGCCGTCACCTCAAGGGCATCCACTACGCTATGGAGTTCCTCACGAAGAACCAGAAGCGACTGCTACTCACAGTCGACGGCAAGCTGCAGAGTGGCTGGGACCGCAACTTCGTCACGGCCGAAGGCAAGGACGTCGTGGTTATCGGCGGTGGTGACACTGGTACGGATTGTATCGCGACGGCCATGCGCCACCGATGCAAGTCGGTGACGAACCTGGAGATCAACATGATGCCTCCGCCGTCGCGTGCCCCGGGTAACCCGTGGCCAGAGTACCCTCGTGTGTACGGCATTGATTACGGCCACGCCGAGTGCCGCGCGGTGTTCGACCAGGACCCTCGCGAGTACGGCGTGTTCACGCGCGGCTTCAAGGGCAACGACGCCGGCGAAGTGACCCACGTGATCACGCAGAAGGCCATCAAGAACCGCGAGACCGGCGAGATCACGCCGATCGAAGGCTCGGAGGATGTCATCCCGGCCGATTTGGTGCTGTTTTCCATGGGTTTCATGCACCCAGAGCAGCAGATCGCCGAGCAATTGGGTCTGGAGGTCGACCAGCGGAGAAACATTCGTGCTGAGTACGGCCAGTACCAGACGTCGGCTGAGGGTGTGTTCGCGGCGGGTGATTGCCGTCGTGGCCAGTCCCTAGTGGTGTGGGCCATCCACGAAGGCCGCAGCGTCGCGGACGCCGTGGAGAAGTACTTCCTGAACGAAGGATTCCAGCCAGAGGTCGACCACAACCAGCGCTACGGATAGAGAGCTGCAACGGCGAACTCGACTAGAAGGTTCTTCGTTTCGATCCTCTCAAACAGAGAGAGAGATCCACCCCGTTCAACTGCGCATTCCAAAATCCAATCCTACAGAAAAGTGTACCATACACACTCTGCCCACGTCTGTTTCCGTCGTACTACGATAGCATTTGCATTGCGCATGCAGGCAGTACAAGAAGGCAGTGTAGCCATTCATCTCGAAGAGCTCCATTGCGATTGGGAGTGTATGTGCATTCACAGTCTATTTTCGTAAATATATCCATACAACGTCTAGATCCGAGAGTACCCATGTCCTTTCCCGCCATTGTACATGGCTACACTTTGATAATAGGCACGTCGCCCTGCAACTGGCGGATGCTCTGCAGCAGCGACGGTGTCTTGCTGTCGCCCTTGGAAGCGTCCGCATCCTCGTGATGCTGAGTGTTGTACCGCAAGTCCAGCACTCGAACCCCACGCAGCATGGACACGTCGCGAATGAGGCGGCAGTCGCTCAGGTTCAGCACGTGGACGCGCGCCAACGCCGAGACGTCCTCAACGTTCTCACAGCCAGAGAGGTTCAGCGCGTGGAGCGAGCCCAGTGCAGACACGTCAGTGATCTTCTTACAGTGTTTGAGCGTCAGTGTATGCACAGTCGCCAATGCCGAGACGTCTTGGACCTGGTGGCAGTAGCTCAGATCCAGCGTGCGGACGCGCGTCAGTGACGACACATCCGAGAGCCGAGGACAGCCAGCGAGCTTGAGCACACGCACACGAGCACACGAGCGCGTCGCAGAAACGCAGATCCACGTCGCGTGAGTCAGCCAGCGGCGTCACGTCTTCGAGCAGTGGACAGCCAGACAGATTCACCTTGCGGACACCCGCCAGTGATTGGATGTCGTGGAGACGTACACAACGGTACGCGTTAAAGACCGTCACACCGAGCCCGCCAAGGTCCTGGATGTTGCGGCAGAAGCTGATGTCGAGTTCGTAGATGTCGCGAAGTCCGTCCAGGTCGTGGATGGCCTGGCAGCGACTGAGCACGAGCTTGCGGAGACCACGCAGGTGGCCGACGTCCGATACGTGCTTGCAGCTCGAGATGTCCAGCTCCTCCAGGCGTCCGTTCGTGCCAAGCATTGAAATGTCCATCAAGCCGTCACAGTTGCGCATGGTGAGCACGCGTACGCCCGTGAGTGCGGAGACGTCTGTGACTTGCTTACACAGTGACAAGTCCAGTGTGTCGACGCCGCCCAACGCAGAGACGCCGCTGACGTTGGAGCAGCCATTGAGATCAAGCTCGAAGACTCCGCCCAGTGTACTGACGTCGGTAATGCCGAGACACTTGCGAAGCCGAAGCGTGTGGACGCCGGCCAGTGAACTCACGTCGGCGATGTTGATACAGCCAGAGAGACACAGCGTGTGGACGCTGCCCAGCTTGCTCACGTCGCGCAGGTTGATGCAGCCTCCCAGGTTCAGATCGTACACATCGGCCAGACAGGCGACGTCGCTGAGCTGCGGACAGTTGCGGAGACTCACACGCTTGACGTTGCGAAGCGGAGAGACGTCCTGGACACCGCGGCACACGTTCAAGTACACGGCTTCACACTGCGCGAGCGGCGTGAGGTCATGGACGCTGTGACAGTAGGACAGATCCACGCTCTTGGACTGGCTCAGGAACAACACGTCGCTGAGTTGGTTGCAATAACTGAGATCCACCTGAGGAATCCCAGTCAAACTCTCAAGATTGTCGAGTACGACACAGCCACTGAGGTCGAGTGACTGCAGCGAGTGGATGCCGTCGAACAACTGGACGCGGTAGATGCCTGAGAGGTTGAGACGGTGGACTTGCTCGCTCGTGATGGCCTTCTGAAGCACAGGTGAGCACACATACCCACGCGACTGGTCCTCGCCGGTCGCGTTAGCATCGTGCGTGACGACGATCGGCTCGTCCTCCGGCTCTGGCTCGGCCTCCGCTTCTTCCTCGTTGTTGCCACGCTCACCCAAGAGGTTGAAGATGGTCTCCAGCACTTCGTTGGCTGTCTCGGCCCCCACGTCTTCGCCAGTCGTCGTCTCGGAGCCCTTGAGAGTCGGCGGAGCAGGCAAAGGCTGGAGTGTGACGCTGTCCAGGTTGCGCCAGATCGTGAGGATCTGCTCAAAGTCAGCGACCGTGACTACGAGTCGTGCCTCCGTGCGCAGACGCACGCGCGAGTGGACGACGTCGTAGAAGAAGCGGCTGAGTTCAGCGAGGGCGACGGCTTCATTTAGCGTCAGCAGAGGGATCAAGTGCGCGTCGAAGAGCTCCACGGGGAACAGCGTCGTCAGCAGACAGCGGCGCGACGCACGCTGCGGCTGTACTGTAGGCGCCATAGAAGTGGAGGCGGACGCGTCGTGGTGCTGGTGGTGCTCGAGCACCTGGAGTTGCGGAGCCATTATTGCAGGGGAGGGAAGAGGTAAAAAAAAATGCATCAACTTCCAGTCAGTTTAGCGCGTCAGAAGAATGACACCAAGCGCGCCAGGAAGCGCGCGATTGCGCGGTCCAATGAGGCTTGCAGAGGCGCGAATGAGGCAGAGAGAGAAGGCGTGTTCATGGCGATGGGGGGGCGGTGGACACGGCGGCAGAGGCGTCTTTCCTGATGGCGAGGGCATTCGCCAATGCGATTGAGCATGTGGCCTTTCCAACTGGTTGATGTACAAGTAAACACTTTATTGGCTGAATATATTCCATCAGTACTGTTGATTGGCTATTTATCCACCTCGGAAGGAATCGACCTCGGATGCCTCGGGCTCACTGGTGCTGGCAAGCAAAGCCTGGAGCTTGGTGTCCTGAGCCCGTGCAAGACATTTCAAGCACAGGAAAGCGTCGCCATTGTCACCACCGCGCCTGCCGATCATTCTAACTGTGCAGATCCTCCCTTATTGCCAGACCAGCCGCAGTAGTCATGCGTTGCTCGTTGCCTTCTGGAGCAGCGCATCCGTTAGTTGCAGCGTTACAGTACAGTATTAGTCGAGTCGCGTCGACAACAGCGTGCTTGTCGAGGGCCCATCTCCGGAAACAGGTTCAGTTCAGTCCGCTTGACCTGCTTCCTTCCGCGGCCGTCCCAACGTCGCGACGACTGTTTGACGGTCAAGTTGACCGCTGGTCATGCAGATCGGTCTCATCACTGCTGCATCGCTCCCCCGCGCATCCCCTGGTTGGCCTGCAGCCACCATTTGCCCGCATGCATCCACAGTCTCCTTCCTCCTTAGAGTCCTCAGGCCTGGACTTTACGACGTCGATGACGTCGGCGTCGCCGCCAGAGGATGGCTGACGCTGGACCAGACCAGACTAGGTCAGTTGAGTGAGCTCCTGCTGCAACACGAAAGAGGCGACAGACACACACACACACACACACACACCGGATCTTTAGCGACCAACCAACTTGGTTACCATGCCATCTCAGAAACTATTAACCGGTACTATTTCACTACCACTAGTGACAGCTCTTGCTCGCGTGCCTGTGTGCGACAAGCTTGACTGCTTCGTGGCGTGCTGCATGCACGCATGCTTGCTTTACACATGTACACTGTAATTCTGCAGCCAAACCGCACCAAGTACTGGTACACTGGACAGCCACGCCACGCTGGCTGCGTGCCGCACTGTACTTTGCCACTAACGTCACCGTCCACTGGACCAGCTCCAAGGTGGACATCAAATCCAAACGGCATCGACTGGTCGGGCAAAGCCGTGTGGGCTTGCTAAGCCGGCTCGAATCCGCGAATCCCTTTGGACACTTTTGACTGGCAGCAACACACTGAACAAGAGCTCACGAAGTGGGAAGATCCGCGTGGTGTGCTGACTGCAACTGCCGAAACCGACCAGAGAAGCGGCTCCGCGTTGTGTGGCATGCTGAGCCTTTTGCTGTACCGGAACGCCGCGACACTGTCTACACCGAACTCCCTTCCTGCTCTCTTTACCATTTCTGCAGGTCTATGTATGTGCTGCTCAAAAAGCCCCCTCGCTATGCCGCTTGCACCGCTAGCATTGCGAGGGCGGTGCTGCAGCCCACCACTGCAAATGGTGGCTCTCATAGTCAACGCAAGTTGATTGCTTCACACTTGGGCCTGCAAGCGTTGAGGTTGCGCGCGTGACTTACAGTACACAACTTCTCAGTGCGCGGCTTCAAGGACCAAAGCCCAGGGCTCGGTACTGTGTACTGTACAGTGTCGACGCGCCAGGTCTCTGTCGTGGGCTTGTATCTGTGATGTGATGGAAGCTGCACTGTGCACAAAGGCCGAAGAGGCAGCAGCGTACAGTACACCTGAGACCCCCGCCAGAGCCAGGCTCGCATTCAAGTCACCACGCCGTCGCCGAAAGTCCCGCAACATTTGTCGGCTTTGCTGGCCATTGTCCGACACCACGACCGCAATGATGGCTTCAACAGAGCCTTCTTCCGACGACAGGATCGACTCACTGGACTGAGTACTGTACGGAAGGAAGGAAACGAAGGATCTGGGACGACTGGTTCGAGGTCTGGCCATACGAGAGCAGCTTCCCAGATTCCCAGAGGACTCTGGATATGCGCCATGATGGAGTGATTGATGACCGTCCTGACAAGCAGAAGGCCGAGAGGCGTCTGTGAGATGGTACTCGGCAGCATGGGGCATTATCTTTTCGGTATGGCGACCTGAGACTGTGAATGGGGGAGTATGATCGATCATTGGGAAGCGTGGTGTAAGTTTTGACTGATGTTTCCCATCCGCCGGACGATTTGACAGGCTCCAAGATGTTGGGAGTCTCCCCTACAAGAGGAGACTCTGATTCAGAGTCCCACGGAAAATCAACGACAACATCAACATCGTTTGATTTTGGTTGTCGATGGAAATTCGGGCACAAAAAAGTTTTCGACCAGTGCGTCTGGTCGCGTGTGCACCGAGTGGCGGATCAGCTGGACGGACCAGATGGCGGATAGAGTCTGGGCTCCCCTCCCCATCCCCCTCCCCTCCTCCTTTGCTCCTCTGGAGCATGAGTGTTTGATGGAGAAAAATTGGCTCGGTTTGTTTGATGTTTGTCTCTGCCGGTTGTTGTCTGATGGAGCGAGCAAGCCGCAGACGGCGCCGCTCGATCTCTCTCCAAAGCCACACTGTTTGCCGTCTTGGAACCAGACGGTGCCCACAGTGGATTCCAACAGCCTGGCCTGACGGACTGATAGAGATCGTGCGCGCGCTCTCTCTCTCGCTCCGCTTCTCTCTCTTCCGCCCCGCCAGCACCCGCTCCACCTTTTCTTCTTCCCCTTCGTGCTTTGGTCGCTGTCGTCGTCTTCTTTGATCGAGAACGTGTCATTTGCCAGAGTCCACGCTCGTTCACGCACCACACGCCCGAGAATCAATCAAACGGCGTGCGCGTATTTCACCATCGTACTTCTACAGCAGTGTCGGTGTGTATCCAGCAGATCAGCTCCGTCCATCAAAGGCATCCATCAGTCAGTGCATCATCAATCGGTCCACTCCCACAGGCCCGTTCATTCGAATTCCCGCCGTCCCTCCGCCGTTGTTCTCCACAAAGGTCCCCCACCAAGACCAGTGCGAATCTTCTTCCTGCAGCAGGCATCCCTCCCCTCTTCCCTCCTCTCCCCTTCTCTCCTCGTGTGGTTCGGAACATCGCCCAACAGACTCGACAGAACCGCCGTTCGTCCAGTCCGTTTGATTTGTTTTCCGTTGGACCATCAATCAATCACTTGCCTCCGTGAATGATGCATCTCAAGTTCCCGCTTCCGACGGGCTACTTCCCCAAGTTCGAGCTCACGCCCGACGAGACGCTGGCCTACAAGGAGCTCGTGACCGACCTCGTCAAGGACACGCGTCGCGAGCATGAGACCTACGT
Source organism: Pythium coloratum (assembly GCA_023337545.1). Classification (NCBI taxonomy): domain Eukaryota; phylum Oomycota; class Peronosporomycetes; order Pythiales; family Pythiaceae; genus Pythium; species Pythium coloratum. The sequence continues at coordinate 8,399 of JAADXE010000601.1, read as the reverse complement.
CAAGGACGGCCAGCGCCACGTCGACACGCGCAAGTGGAAGCTCGCCAAGACCAAGGACCGGCTCCACATCTACAAGCGTCGCTCCGAGTACGGCGCGACGGCCATCGGTCTCACGGGCCACAGCCACGGCGGCGGATCTAGCAGCTCCGGCAGCTACGACCACAGCGCGTCGGCGTTCCGGTCCGGGTCCGAGAGCTCCTCTAACGGCTTCAGCCTGTCCTCGGCCTCGACGTCCACAGGCCACGTGCGCGGGCGCGTTTCCTCCACGCTGAGCAACGGCTCGAGCCACAGCAGCAGCCATAACGCGTCGCTGGGCGTGCTGGACGAGGCGTCCACCACGGGTCTCCACCGGCGGTTGCTCGAGCCGACGTTCCTCGCAACCGGAGTGATTGATGGAAGTGTTGATGATTTGATTTACGGCTTCCACGAGGCCACGGCCGATGCGACCAAGACCACAGCAGCACTGATCGGCGACGATCAACTGATTGACACGGTCGTGCTCCACACCATCAAGGCCTCCAAGACCACGTACCTCGGACTCAAGTGGAAGCTGTGCCGCACGCCCGGCGGCAACCGCGATATGTGCTTCATCGAGTACGTGGGCGTGGCCAACGACGCCAAGGGCGAACGCTACGGCTTCAAGATCATCGAGTCGGTCAAGCTGCGCAACTGTCCGGCCTTTGACGACAACTCGATCATCCGCACGAACCTGTCGTTCCGGTATTTGTTCCGCGAGTCCGGCACGCCGGGCATCGTCGACGTGTACATGCAGGGGGCCTTTGATTCCAGCGGCGACGCCGTCACGGCCGGAGGCGTCGGCGACGCGCGCAGCACCATGGAGATCCTCATGGAGGTCGAGAACCGCATGGAGATCGCCGAGTCCAAGAAGCTCGCGGACCTCGTCGCCGCGCAGGCCCGCGCTCCTCCAAAACCCAAGCAGAGCGGCTCGCAGTGCTCGATCTGCCGAGCTAAACCGGGTCTGTTGTCCAGCCACTTGCTGTGTAATGGCTGTGGCGCTGTGATCTGTACCAAGTGCCGCGTGAAGAAGGTCGTGGTCGTGGTCAAGAGAGGCTCTGCTAGCAAGAACAAGATCTCGTGCTGCAAGATCTGTCTCGTGAATGCCAAGGAGACGTCGCCGTTCGCTGGCGAGCCCATCCCGACGCCTCAGGCGCCATTAAAGCAACTGCAGAAGAAGCCGTCGGTCTCGAGTATGAGCATGGTGCCGCACTCGAGCACCACCCGCTCGGGCTCGTCGGCGGACCAGGGTCCACTGGGCACGACCCAGGAGCTGGCGCTCGCGCTGCCGCAGGCCAAGCAGCTCGAACGCCACCGCACGGCCGACTCATTCGTCGACACGGAGTACTCGGGCTCGATGCAGTCGTGGCAGTCGAGCTCCGTGTCGTCGTCGTACTCGGACCTGGACGACTCGTACGGATCCAGCCACACGTCGCCCGGCGGACAGCTCGCGCTCATGCACAACAAGATGCCGATGGTCGCCGAGTCGCCGCGTGTGCGTCATGGTCATGGCCACCACGCGCAGCTGCCGCAGTACGCGTACCAAGGCCAGCAGCAGCACGCAGTGGGTATGTACAACAACCAGGGAGACCACCAGTACAGCCAGGGCCAGTACGGCCGCGCGCCGCCGCCCATGCGGCCGAACGCAAACGCCGACCAGCACCGCATGGGTCTGTACAACCAAATGATCGAGCTGCAGATGAAGGCCGAGCGCGCCCACAACCTCGCGAACCAGAACGCCGCGTTCATGCAGCAAGGGCGATAAGCCACACCATGCGTCACGCCATTGACAGTTAGACACCACACACGCCAACGATGTAGTAGCACAAGACTTGGAACTCACACACTCACAACAATATAAGTTATGCTTAACCCTTTACAACTCGTCCTTCGTCTTCTTCTTCTCCTTCTCTTGGTGGTCGGTTGTGTAGGAAGAGCAGGCGTGTGGAGGCGTCGGGAAGCACGTCTTGCCGACGTATCGAGGCTCGTTGAGCACGCGGAAGCTGGGAAAATGGAAGCGGATCTTGGTGGTGGCGTACTCTTTCAGCTCGAGCGTCGCGCTGACCGTGCGCATGTGCGAGAGCAACGCGTCGGCTCCGTTCTTAGGGCAGCGCGCTTCTCCGACCAGCATCGTCGTCGTGTGGGCCTGGATCCAGCCAAAGCAGCGCGCCTTGCGAGCCTCCGCCATGGTGCTGGCCATGGCGGAGGCTGTCGTGGCAGAAGAAAGCGTCGACACGAAGCGGAAGCCGCGGAAGCGGTCACTCATGCGCCAGCCAGGCTCGCCGTCGGCGTCGAACGGCGCGCTGTTGGACGGAAGGATCTCTACGCCTGACGGTGTGGACACCACATCCACTGCGAGTTGATGAGCTGCACTAGCGGCATGTACACTGGCTGCTAATGCACAGACAGCGATAAGGAGAACGAGCAAGGCGTGGCACATCATGGTGAACTGTCGTGGCTGCATGTTGTCCTGGGGATCTTTGGACAATGGCAACCCAAGGTTCTAATTTAGGTGATTGCCTAGTATAACACAGTTAACGTCCGATTAAGATCCCAAAACCAGGATATATATCCTCGTGATAAAGTAAAATTAGGAAATGTTCGAAATTTGCTGGTGCCTCCTCAGTGGAAAGATCCTCGACGAAGCAGGACGACCATACAGCAACGACGACAACAATGACTGGGATCCTGCGGCCGCATGCACCGCACGCGGGCAGCGTAGCTCCTCGCGACGGCGTGCTCAACGTGCACACGACGTACATCTTCACGTTCTTCTACTGGGCGGCTCGCTCGATCCTCTTCCAGCAGGTCATTGCCGGCTTCGTGTTCGTGTTAACCAACTCGAACCAGCCCGTGGGCGTCGTCAAGGGCGTACAGGGCATCTCGCAGCTCGTGTTCTCGTTCCCCGCCGGCTACATCGCCGACCACACGCGCCGCGACCGCGTGCTGCGTCTCGCTGGCTTCCTGGGGCTTCTCGGTTCCATTCTCACGGCCATCGCAGTGTGGCAATGCAACCTCACGCTGCTCAACTGTGCGTTCGCACTGTGGGGACTCTTCGCAGCCTTCCAGTCGCCTGCAATGGAGGCGATCTTCGCGGAATCTGTGCCCCATGGACGCCGCTCGTACCCGTTCATGATCAAGTACAACGTCAGCAACGTCGCGATGGTCGTGGGTCCGCTACTGAGTGTGTTGCTGTTCCTGTACTTTGGCGATAACTGGCGCGTGAGTGAACTCCAGCCAGTGCTGCTGTGTGGCACACTACTGGCGGGCTTGGCGTCGATCGTCCTCTTCCGGTTCAACGACGACCACTCGCTACGCGACGACGAAGACGTCGAGGACGATGAGAAGGAAGATGGCGAGTCGTCTGTGAATACCAACGGCGTCCAGCCTGCAGGCCTCGGTCCACGCTGCCACTCGCGACGCAGCATGGACAACGAGGCGCTTCGTACACCTTCGGTTGTCGGGAACGACCTGGAGATCGAGTACGACTACTCCGACCACGAAGACGACAATAGCGGAGACCTTGAACGACTCGTCTCACCGACGGAGACCAGCTCGTTACTCGTTGGGTCCGCAGTAGCTCCTAGCAAGGAAGCCAATGCCGCTGCTGGTATCCACACGACGTCCAACAGCTCAAAGACTACTACTAAGACCGGCGACAAGATCCCAGACACGCAGTTTCTGTGTCTACAGGCCCACAAGCACGTGCCACTGCTGATCTTCCTCTCGGACTTTATCATCAGCAACGGCGCCGGCATGACGGTGTACTTCTTCCCGCTCTTTTTCAAGGAAGAGTACGGCCTCTCGCCGATCCACGTGAGCTTGCTGTTTCTCGTGCAGCCGCTCATCGTGATGGTGCTGTCGGTGCTGGGCCAGCGCATGTCCAAGACCATCGGCCGCATGCCCATCATCGTGACCACACGCATCTTGGCGACTGTGTGTCTACTAGGCATGTCGTACGCTCAGCCACTGCCGCTGCAGATCCTGCTCTTTCTCATGCGCGGCGGCATGATGCGGTGCTCGCAGCCGCTTCGCCGCTCCGTGCTCATGGACTTTGTCCGCAAGGAAGTGCGTGCGCGGTGGAACGCACTCGAAGGCATCTCGGTGTTTTCGTACTCGGGCAGCGCCGTGCTGGGCGGATACCTCGTGGACTTGTACGACTACCGCACGTGCTTCTTCATCACGAGCTTCGTGTACTTCTTCGGGCTCAGCCTTGAACTCTTCCTGCTTCCACTCACAAAGCACGCCGTGGAAAAGTGAATTGGAGAGAATACGTCTATGAAATGCATGTGCAACTGAGACTATAGGTCCTAGCCTCGGACCTGCAGACGTCTCGCTAATTAAATAATACAAGTGGATCCGGCTTCTTCCTTCTCCTTCTACCTGTTCGTCGGCGTACCAGCGTTCGTGTAGCGACGCGGGTAGCCCATACTGGCCTGCACGAACGAGTTGGTGGCTGGCGGCTGAGCTCGTGACATGGACATGGCCGCAGGACGAGACGTCGGCGGCCCGCCCATGGGCTGCTGCGAGAAGAACCGCATGCTGCGTCCGATCTGCGGGTTCTGCGAAGCCAGGGCCTGTGCGTTTCGCTGGGTGATCTGGTACGTGGACTCGGCCGTGTCCCGCAGCTCGTTCATCTGCAACCAGAGTTGCATTTGGTACGACAGCCGCTGGCTGTCGCTGGAAATGACGCTGCCACCGGCCTCCGAGCCTTCGTTGGTGACCGTGCTGCGTCGTCCGCCGGCCTCGGAGCCTGCCATGGCACTGGCGCTGCGTCGCAGGAGCTCCGACGCGCGTGGGTTGCGGAGGATAGAGTCACGGGACGGCGTACCGGATCCAGGCTCCTGGAACTGCACTCGAGACGAACGACGAGACGGCTGATCCTGTAGTGGTTGCTGCTTCAGAGGAGACGCCTGCCGCTGCGGAGGCTGAGACTGAGACTGGGGTTGTGCGTAGCGGTGCTGCTGGTACTGCTCCTCGTACAGAGGCTGCTGCTGACGCGTGGACATCCGCTGGGCTTGGAACGATGGCTGACGTTGCTGGTACTGCTCCTGCTGAGCCTGCGCGTACTGCTGCTGCTGTTGCTGGGCGTACTGCTGGTGTACGTGGCTTGGGTCTTCCTCTTCGACAATCGTCGCAGCCTTGCTCAGAGGCTGCGTGGTGTGGGACGCGTCCAAGTCCAGCACAGCGATCGACGACGAGTAGCTCGACCGCGAGTACACACTCTCAACCTCGACTTCGTCGGCCTCTGTGAACATGGCCGACGACGCCAACGACATGCGGTCACTCGGGCGACTCAGCGTCGCCAACGCTGCCTCCGCTTCCGTCGGCGGCAGGTAATCCAGCGCCTTCATTTGTCTCGTGGACTTGCGGTTGTCCAGGAGTACGAGTGCCGAGCTGGTCGTGCTGGCATCGTCGTTGGTCGGGCTGTCGAAGGTCTGGTTGGGCTCCTGGTACGACGACGTGCGGTCGTAGTCCATCATGCCCAGCGACATGGTCTCCGTTGCCCGCATGGAGCCGTTCCACGTGCCGTTGGTGCCTCGTCGAGCGGATGAAGCCGGGTTACTGGAGACCTTGTGAGGGTGCTGAAGACTCGTACGGTCAGGTGAGACCGTCCTGGCGTTCGGCGCGCTGCCTGGCTGGTCGTAGATGTGGTACCGACGGCCAGGGTCCGAGTCTTGCCAGGTCCTGCGCAGATCGTGGCCTTGGTGGTTGTTCTGAGGCTCAGGCCGGTATGCCATCATGGAGAACGCGTCTGTGCCCGGTGCCGAGTCGGTGAAGTCGCGGTGCAGGCGACTGCCGTTGCTGGTCTCCCGTCGAACCAATGCCAGCGCCGTCTGCGTATGGGCTCGTCCAGTACGAACGACCTCGTCTTCCCACAGTTGCTGGCGAGCGATCTCACTCGAGCTCTCTTCACCTGCCATGGCGATACACTTCTTACAGAACAGCATCTTCTCAGAAGCCACGGAGCTCGTGCGTGCGAGGCCTTGGCTGCGAAGCGTGCGGCTCATGCTGCAGTGGACACACACGGTCATGCTGCACAGCTGACACGACAGCTTCTTCTTCGTGGTGAAGCCCTTGAACGACTTGCTGCAGAGCCCGCAGCGCGAGGCAGCGGTCTTGCTTCCAGTCGTAGAGCCAGCCACTGGCATGAGCTGCCGGTGGGTCTCCAATAGCCACGTGAGCTTCTTGTTTTCCGCACACAGCGACAGCAGTCGCCAGTTGCTTCGAAGCATCGCAGCCGCCGAGCGGAGAGCGATCGGCGCGATGATGTTGCCTCGCGGCTGGACCATCGCCGTCATGTACACGTCCACAGATCCGCTGTCGTACTCGTGGTACAAGTAGCACGTCGAGAAGGCGCCTCGCTGGACGCTGGACTTGCCGTTGTTGTCGGACGAACACTGCGGCAGATCCACCGAGTGCATGATGTGGAAGCCGACGCGCTGGCCGCTGCCGTCCTGGCGCAGTCGCACGCCTGAGGACTCGAGAAACACGAAGTCGCGAGGCCGTACGATGCCCAGGCCGCCGCCCATGCCCTTCTGCAGCATCCATTTGATGCCCAGGAACTGGAACGGCTCGCTGGAAGTCGGTGCGCGGATCTGCGCGAGCACGGTGCCGTCCAGGAAGTCGTCGGTCTCGAGATACGACGCCTTAAGCCGCATAGCAGAGCCCGTGGGCGTCACGATGCCGTACAAAACGTCGTCCAGCGTCGTCGACAGCGAGCCAATCGCCAGTAGCCGTGGCATCTTGCTGGGCTTGCTCTTGACGCGTGAGTTGCCGGGGCCGTGGGTCGAGAACGCTGTGAATCGAGCCTGGGACTGAGGCAGGCCTGCCGCCGTCTCACGGTCTCCTCCACCGTAAGCCGCGTCCAGTAGCGACTCATTCGCTGGGTCGCTGGGGTGTCGTTCACGGTACACGACGACGTCGTCGTCCTGCTTCCAGTGCTTCCACTGGGCCTGGTTCACGCGTCGTCGGTCCACGGTCACGAAGTGGTCGTGCTCGAACAAAGCGTCGTCCAGCAGCGAGTTGGCGAGGCGGTCGAACTGGAACTCGTCGTCGGCCGAGAGCTCCACGGGGCGGACGCCCGCGCCGCGCGAGCCGTGCTTGGGAAAGCCCATGAGAGGATCAAAGGACACGTCTCTCCACTGGTCTCTAGTGGTCTCTAGAGGTCGCTAGAGTGTCTTGTGAGTCGAGTCGCCAAGCGAGTGTCCCCAGCCGCCGTGAGCTTCGCAGTTCCGTAATGTGAGCGTTGCTGTGATTGTGCTGTAAGTTCCGTTCGCGTGGCCGGTAGGCACTCCACTAACATACAGCGCAGAGTGGTGATGGCTGATCCTCGCTCGGTTTGACACAGTGGATGACAGTGGCCAGACCCTGAACAGCTCTGGAAATCGGATCCAGCGCAGCAAACGCACACACGGTCGGTCTCGTAATACAAACTCACACACCAAGCACGGTGAGTCGCTCCGAAGAAGCCCAGGCTCTGCCTCACCACGCAGGGGCAACCGACCCAACAGATGCAAATGAGACTCAGGTGTGACGCCACTCGCGTGCAGTGAGGAGCTCCGGCCAAACTTTACATTTCCCGCTCACTGTGCTTGTACTGTAGACTGGTACATACCAGTGGTATGTATCCATTTGACTCCATTCCATGCCACTCTTCGGCATAGAGAGTTAACGCAGACGAAAGAGAGAGTGTCTGGTGTCCATCATGGTGAGGCTGGGGACTCGGACTCTCTTCCTCGCATTGTACGGTATTGTATTGCAGTGCAATATCTGAGACCCTGCGGTTTTGTATGTAGGGTCACTGGTCTGGTGACCAGCTTGGAAGCGGAGTGCCTCCCATCAAGAGCCAGCCCGCGCCTCCAGGTGGCGGCCTTGAACACCACAGCTGGGAAACAATCGCCAAGGGCTGCGGGTTGCGACTTGCTGCGTGTCCTCCTCCACTCCACTGCAGTCACGCTGGGCCGGAGCTCAAGCACCCCTATGGTATCATAGAAAGTACGAAGGGGAGCTCCCTCAAGGTCACCTACCCATTGATGGGGAGCCCCCAGAGCCTGGAGCACCCTTAAGCCTCCCCAAAGGCCGTAGTTTACGCTATCGGGGCAAAACGAATCGTCGTTATTTAACGGAAGATGGAGTGGTGTACGTAAATGACGGTAATTAACCGAAATCTTACGGCTCCTTTTGCCAAGCAGGTCTTGTATGGAAGAAGAGGAAACCCCAAGTCAGAGCACCAGTATTATCCGGCGACCATGGAGGATCTAAGTCCTCTGACCGCAGTTGCAGACACCCCCGAACGACTCGCTTGAGGATATTCAGTTCGCGATCCAGTCCGTGTACCACAGGATGCAAAAGGCACCAATGACGAGAAGGAAGGCGGTGAG